>JZKD02S1182418.1:57640-69456 GCA_000966675.3 Picea glauca | reverse complement strand
CTTTAATGTTTTGTAGCCTCCCAACTGGATATATGTAGTATTGATTCACCATCCACAAATGAATAGGTGATATAAGGAGATTTCTCTTACCCATTTCTTCCCAAGTCTTCTTTGGCAGTATGTTGATGTCAAAGCCCAAATCTAACATAACATGCCTAAAATCCTAGTCATCGATGTAGGTGTCGAGTCTAAATTTTCTTCCAAATATCCACTTCCTCCTATGTACCCTATTTCTATTCCTCTCTGGAATATTATCACCAATCAACTCTTCTAGGGTCTCTTCAGCCCCTAAAATCACCTTGAATTTGTTTTGAAACTTCTTAATGAGTTTTTCATCGTCCAAAATGTTGGAAAATAGTCAGAACCACAAATAAATATCCTTTTGTGATATCCCTGGGGTTTCCTTCTGTGCAACCATATTTTTCACAACTCTTAGTCAAATCTCAAAACTTGGTTCTCCAACTATCGACATTGTAGGATTAAACATTTTCCTAAAAATTACCACTGCATTCTTGAATAATTTCTTCTTCCTTACAGGAATGTACTTAGCATCCTTAGGTGTCTCCTTCTGAATATTACTTTGATTAACATTATCACCATCAATTCCAATATTTGTTCCTCCTGTAGTAATAGTGTTAAAATTGGGCTCCAGCCATAAGTCTGGGTTCATAATTTATCAAGTTAGCTCCTCTTTTCTTTACATGATCTTCCCATTTGGCGATCAAATCAAGGAAATATTCAGTGGAATGAGTGTTATTTATAAAAATGTGAACACTAAGGTATTCTCATAAGTGGACAATATCTTGCAATATTCCCTTGTTCATCACATTTGTAACAATGAACATGTCATCTTCCGCCAATATTTCTGCTTTTGAATCCTGCCTCAGCTTTGCAACTTCCTCCAAACCCTTGAGGATATTCATCAACCCTAAATGTAGATCGATCCAATATGTTCACAAGAGCATATACAACATGACATTACTTGGTAGTGTGAGTCGGTAACCCACATAATTCATAATATATTGTATTCAAAGAAGGGGCATAATTTTGTAGGATGGGGAAGTTTGTAGGTGGGTTCCCATCACTTCTACATATTTCATAATACTCATTATTCTTTCCTCCTTTATGATCTAGGAAGGAATGGTATTGAACAGGGCCATGAAATTGTGCTGTAAAAGTGACTTGTGTGACCGCTCCCAATGGTCCTACTGGTGGAGGCTTCATCGGGTGAGGACGAGATCATGTACCCCTCAGTCTCAGGCATTCATTCATTGTATGACCTTCAATATAGCTTCCAGTAAACCATACATGTGGTCGAACTTCTTTAATAAGGGTCAGTTCATGAATATTGTTGGTTAATGCTGAAATATGGCCTTACAACTACATGATATTATGATCATCAAGTGGTATCATCACCCATAAGCTTCCAAGATAGTTTGCCATAGCCTCAATTTTCATGTCTTATTCCAAGGCTTCCCCCATAGTAGTTATCCTTTGTTGAGTTGATGGGATTCAAGTTAATGCTAACATACCTTGAATTAACGATTCTCTCTGGTGATCTTCATGGATAGGGTTTTCTAACTTCCCTATCACATCCTTAAATCTTTGGTTATATTCCCATGTAGACTCACCATCTTTTTGTTTGATTTCCTGCAACTCAGAGAGAGCTTGTTTCTTTTACAGTGGTAAGTGAAATTATGTTATAAACTTCTACTTCACTTGGATTAAATGTAGTATACCTAGGGAAGTAGTATGGGGTACCTAGGGAGGTACCCAATTGGAATGTGGTTATGTATTATCAGTGGAAGTCATTTAATATATGAGAATGTGGTCATTCAATGTAAGTTGGACTAGGTCCACTATATTAATAAAGGCCCACTATGGTATTTAAATGTAATAAATGTGAGAAGGTTCATAGGAGATAGAGAAAACTATATAAAGAAGTGTAAGCAATTTAATGAGACATAGTGAAGACTGTTGTGAATGTATCAAGCATTGTTTGAGTGTTATCCTTAAGGATTAATATATGGTGTTACCCTACCTCAAGGGTTTTATCTACATTCTTGTGTTCATTGTTATGGTGAATGGTTTGGTGTTTATTATTGGATTATTTTTAGATTTATCTTCAGATACATTCAGGTACTTAACAAGTGGTATCAGAGAACTTTCCTTGGCCAAAGAAGGGGAGAATTTTTTGGCTCTTTTTGCAGATTTTTTCTAAAAGAAGAAAAGAGGGTGGTGCACTCCAGGTTCAGATATGAAACATTTTGAGCATAATTTTTCCAAAAAAAATCGATATCTAAATTCCTCTCAAACAAATACCCAATTTAAAAAAAAAAATCAACCGAAATGGAGTCCGAGAAGTAAAGTTATGAGCATTTTAAATTTGACCATTTTTCAGGGTTTTTCCGGAAAAGCCGCACGATTTGCACAATAAGTTATTTTTTAATCTTTAGTTTTGATTAAATATTTATTCCAAGATGTATTTGTATTTTACTAGAAAATATGATGGCCCAAGTATTTAAAAATTTATAAAAGAAGATAAGTTAGCATGGAAAGAGAATTGGAGAGGGTTGGTTAGTTTACACTTACAAGGTGATGCATTCATTTGGAGGGCATCACTTAAGTATTCCAAAATAATGACACTCTATGATGAAGAATTTGAAAAATTATTCTTAGATAGGTGATATCATACAAAGTGTAAGGATGAAGAGAGCACCAAGGGTTTATTTTTAGGTGGCAAATCTATATTACAAGTTCATGGTTGTATTCATAAAGAAAATATCATTGTTTCTATTAACCCCAGTTGCCAACAAAATTTTATCAATGTTTAGCTGGTTAATAGATTGAAAGTTCTAGTAAAGAATATTCAAAGCACACAGGTTGAGGGTGAAAATGTTCAAATTTTTAAATATTTGAAGATTACCATGGATAAGTATGTGTTGCATTCATATTTTTATGCTATGGATATGGATGAAGGGGATATTGTTTTGGGATACCCTTGGATAGAATCAGTGAGTACCATTAATATTAATGTGCAAAAGAAGTTTTTGAAGTTGTGGTACAAGAAAAAGAAAATCACATTGCAGGATGTGTCTCTTAGTAAGAAAGATGGGCCCATGGAGGCTAGCAAAGAGATTATTGCCGAGTTTGAAGTTGAATTAGAGGTAGAGTCTACAGAAGGAAATGAAAAACACTACAAGAAGGACATAATAAGGAAGATAAGGAGGTCATTGAATTAAAGGCACAAAGTGTTGCATATTTGAAGAAAAAAGAATAGATTCCTACAGTTGTTGTATATATCCATCCACATCATATAGAGAAACAACAATCATCAATGCAAGGGCATGTGCATCAACACATTTATGCACTAGCAGGGAACCATAAATGAAACCGATCAAGAGATGCATGGATGCCTACTAGAAATACAAGAAGACATCATGCTAGAGAACTAATCACATGGAAATACTGACATAATACAGATCAAGATTAGGGTGGCAAAGCAACAGATGGACAACATGTTCGACTTCCATTGGGATGGATGAATGGTTGTACTTGGTACCAATTGGATACATTTCTTATCCAATTATATTGTATGTTTTCTTCTTGTGTGATCCAGGTGGATATCGGTGGCCACTCACCTTTTCCAACTGGCTGAAAACAATTTTATGGCAATTTTGGCAATTTACTAGTTTTAGCAGTTTTAACTTTTGAGGCCATTTTGAGGAAATAAATGAAAGTTTTTAAGGATATATACTCTAAATGATATCCAAAGTAATTATTTATACCCCAAAATTAATCTCCTCGATGATACATTTCCAACGGTCTATCATACGCCTAAAACGGATATCGTATGCAAAAGTTACGACCCTCAGAAGTTGATGTACTAACTTACCTAGACGGGGCCCACACGACTTTTGGTGCTTCATCTCCTAGGGTTAGGTTTTTAGATGTATAGATTTTTGGGAATTCTTATTTATTGTAAAAATTACTTCAGAGCCTCATTATAATCATCTTCTTGTGAATGAGTGCAACCATCACATCTCTTCTCAGAGATAAGTTGCCACCATTCCAGCAAGCTTGTTTCCGCTACATTTTACAGATTCATCTTATTTTCTTATTGAATAGAAAACTCTATTATTTTGTGTTAAGAACTCATTAATAATCTATATTCATTTTTTTCTACTCATAAAATAAGGATCAGTGGTATAAGATAATTCTTCCTCTTGTCGTCTTAATGCATGTCCCCAACGAGGTTGGAGTACAAAGAGTTGGGTATAAAGCTTGTTTCTCTTGAGGACAAAATCTCTCACAAGCCCAAACGACCTCTCATGGCAGGAGAAAACAAAGATGACGGGACAAGAGATCCTTTTAAATTGTTGATTGAGGAATCCCTCACGCAACAAAGGAATGAGATTATGGATAGTTTCATGCAAATCCTTCGACGACTACCAACATGCGACACATCTTCTTCGATCAGAGGAGCTACCCCCTTCAAGGTACAAATAATCTTTGATATTCCTATATTTGAAGGTTAGATAGATTCATATGTTGTAGACAAGTGGTTGAATCTACTAGAAGGGTATTTTTTTGTCCATAACTTTTTGAATAGAGAAAATATTACTTTTGCGCTCCTGAAAACCATTCCCCGTGTCAAATATTGGTGGGAAACTTTTTGTGAGAAAAAGGAAACAAAGGAACCCTCATTATTTATAGTTATGGTCACTTGGGAATCCTTTAGGGTTGATATTAAGGAAAAATACTACCCTATCAGAAGTTATGACGACTTGTATACCAAATGGACCACACTGCGGCAAGAAAGAGACTAAGTAGTGCCAGATTTCACAAATATCTTTCATACCTTGCGTACCAAGATGGGTATCAAATATTTAGAGTGATATCTGGTGCTCAAGTATCGTGATGCTATACATAGATAAATCCATAAAAAAATGTAATTTATGGACATCTCATCCTTAGACGCGACCTACAGATATGTCATCAAAATCGAGCAGAAGCTCAAACAAAAGATGCAGCAATTTGGGCCTGGGAACTCCTCACAAAAAAAACTAGGAAAGGGTGGCCCCAACCCATAGAACAAAGGAAAAATAAAATATGGATAGTATGAGGACAACCAGTCCAAGTCACAAGCAAAAAAGGACACGGGAAAGACAAAGAAAGATACCGAGAGGTGGTGCGACTTCCATAAGAGCCCTTGACATAACACTACTCACTGTCGCTCAAAGAAGTCACTGGTAGTTGAAGTGAAAGCCTATGAATCATATGCGGGTTTATATTCTAAGCCAGAAATAGAAAGGGGAAGACAAATCATTGACGCAGAACCTAGTTCCACCATTGTTACCACCAAGCTCCATCCTGGTCAACCAGATGATCCATAAGAAGGAGAATTCCTCTTCCATTCACAGATGTGGGTAAAAGGAACCCCACTGCACTTCATCATTAATAGTGGTAGCCATAAGAACCTCATATGAGCAGAGGTCATCAAGTAGCTAGCCCTACTAACAATGCCACACCCACAACCCTACACCATTGGATGGCTCTTCCAAGGAAGTGATCTCCATGTCAACCAATAGTGTCGACTGTCGTATGACATCAATCCCTTCAAAGATGAGGTATTGTGTGATGGTGTTCCTATCGAAGTTTGTGATGTTATTTTGGGCCAACCTTATTTATGGAAAATTCATGTTGTATATGAGTCTAGGCCTCGTAGTGTTATTATTACTTTGAATAGGAAATTGTACAGGATACCCGAGCTAGTCCCACCTAGTGTTATTTCCTTGATCTCTGCTAAGAAATGCAAGAAGGCCATCTCTCAGACAGGGAAGTTTGCCTTCTTCGTGATTCTCTCTAAAAATAAGAGAAATATCACAACCACATCTAGGGTTTTTTTGGTCGACCTCTCCACACAGCAGAAGAAATTAGATAAGGTCATGGAAGAATACTCAAATATCTTCTCCTAACCTACCGGGGTACCTCTACACTACCAGGTCAAGCACCCCATCGATCTGACCCCTAGCACACCACTGCCGAATGGGCCAGTCTATCATCACTCTCTGTTAGAGAATGAGGATATCAAGTGACATATCCAAGAACTTCTCCACAAGGGGAACATACATCCCATCTCATCACCTTGCAGTAGCCCAATCGTGCTGGTACAAAAGAAAGATGGAACCTGACGACTCTTCATTGATTACCGGGATATGAATAAAATAACAGTAAGAAGCTGGTACCCGATTCCTTGAATCTATGAACTCCTTGATCAACTCAGAGGGGCCAAATACTTCAGTAAGATTGATCTGAAGTCTGGTTACCACCAGGTCCCGATAGAACAAACAGATGTATGGAAAATTGTCTTTAAGTCAAAGGAAGGCCTTTTTGAATGGTTGGTCATGCTCCTTGGTTTGACAAATGCTCCAACCACTTTAATGAGGATGATGGATGATATCCTGCGACCATTTGCCAATACTTTTGTAGTGGTGTATCGGGATTACATTCTCATTTAAAATAAGACTTGGGCCGAACACTTGCAACATATTCAATAGGTTCTGGACACCCTACGACAACACAAGCTATATGCCAACTTGGAAAAATGCTCCTTCGACATGGACAGGGTCCATTACCTGGGCTACATAATTGATCAGCATGGCGTACATGTGGATCTAGCCAAGATCCAAGTCATCCATAACTGGCTAGCCCCAACCACACTCACTGAGATTTGGAGCTTCTTGGGCCTTGCCAATTTCTACCATAGGTTCATGTTGGGATTCTCCCATATTGCATGGGCCCTCAGCCAAATAACCGGGGGTGGTGGTATAGAGAAATTTGCATGGGGTTAGTCCCAACAACAAGAATTCGATGATTTGAAGCAACACTTGTGCTCAGCCCCAGTAATTTCACTACCAGACTTGCAACAACCCTATGAGATCAAGACAGATGCTTCAGACTATGCGGTGGGTAGCGTTCTCACTCAGCACAACCACCCCATGGCCTATCATAGTGATACACTATCAGATTTTTTCTGTAAGTACCCTACTTACAACAAAGAAAATGTACTCCATTGTGAAATCTTGTTGCCAGTAGAGACATTACATTATTAGGAAGAAGACAATCATCCACACTAATCATAAGCCACTATAGTTCATGCAGACACAAGGAAAATTACAGAATGATCGCCATCAATAGTGGTCCACATACTTGCAACAATTCCACCTCAGTATCAAGTATAAAATAGGAAGCACCAATCACATTGTTGATTGCCTCAGCAGACCGCCAGTCACGACACTCACCACAGTGCTAGAATCCTACAACCATGAGACCTCTAGATGGCCCCAACTCTATGAGACAGACACAAAATTTTCCACCACCTACCAAATGTTGGGTGAAAACACAGTTGTTGATAATTTACATCCTCATGATGGGTTGTTGTGTCATCTGGGCTATATCTATGTTCCATCAAGCGAGCGAGTGAAGATGATCTGGGAAGCCCACTACAATCGGGTGACATGACACTTCAACATCGAAAAGATAATGGTGATTCTACAAAAACATTTCTATTGGCTAAAACTTTGATAGGAGGTCAAAAAGTATATCAGGTCATGAACTACTTGCACTATTGCTAAACCGTCCACTAAGAAATAGGGCATGTCCACCCCTATTCCTGCTCCTAACATGCCATGTGAATCCATCTCAATGGACTACATGTCGGGCCTCCCATCCACTAAGCGACGAAATTAATATGTTTTGATGGTTGTTGATCTCTTTTCTAAGATGGTGATTATGGTTGCCTACAAGAAGAACATGATAGCAGAGGCCACTTCCAAGCTCTTCTTTGAACGAGTCTGGGTACATTTTGGAATCCCACAAACCATTGTCTTATATCAGGACAGTCTATTTCTCAACACATTCTGGTCAAGCCTCTAGTCACTGTTGGACACCAATCTCACCAAATCCATGGCCTTCCACCCCCAGACAAATGGCCAAACCAAGGTCGTAAATTGAATGATTGTGCATATCCTTCACATGTATAATTCAAATCACCCTCACACATGGGATGAGAGCCTTTCTTATGTCCAACATAGCTACAATTGAGCCCTTCATAGCTCAACCGGCCACAACCCCTTTTAGGTGGGGTTGGGATTCCAACCATTGGGTCCCATAGATGTTGCACTTCCTCTTGTGGTCACCTCAATCGACTCATCTCCTACTCCAACTGAAGCTGACAAAGCCACTCGGTTCATTGAGTGTATCAAGAACACTCTCCAAAAGGTTCAGGATATCCTACATAAGTCCAATGACAAGTACAAGAAGGGCCATGATCAACATCGAGTGCCACATAAGTTTCATTTGGGCAACAAAGTTTGGTCACACTTGCAAACAAAACACCTTATAGGACCCCATCAAAAGCGTTTCCCACTCCGTTATGGGTTGTACACCATCACCAAGTCCATGGGGGATAATTATTTTGAGCTCAACATTCCTCCTTTCCTTGGCCTCCACCTAGTGTTCAACATGGATCTTCTTCGCCCTTATTTTCCATCATTATTGGACACCTCAGACGTAGCAGAACAAATGACACCAACAGAGCTGAACCCCAAATTCATAAAATACAAATCCAATGACCATATTGTGGAATCATAGATCAAGGTCACTTGACCACAAAGGATCCAACTTTATCGAGTCGTCAAAGCTTGGCAGCTCCTGCAACAAGGCAAGTGGCTCACCCGAGGCCAAATTCAGCAGAAATTTCTTCATCTAATGGGGAACTCAATGCAATGGAAACCATTGATTCCTAAAGAGGGACGATTGATCCAGGTGGATATCGATGGCCACCCACCTTTTCCAACTAGCTCAAAATAGTTTTCTATCAATTTTGGCAATTTACTATTTTTAGCAGTTTTAACTTCTGAGGCCATTTTGAGGGCCTAAATGAAGGTTTTTTCAGGATCAAGCTTCCCAATGATATTCAAAGGCATGATTGATCCCCCAAAATGAATCTCCTCAACAATACCTTTCTAATGGGCTATCCTACGCCTAAAACAAAGATCGTATGCAAAAGTTACAACCCTGAGAAGTTGATGTACTAACTTACCCAGACGGGGCCCACACGACTTTTGGCGCTTCATCTCCTTGGGTTAGGTTTTTGGATGTCTAGGGTTTTTGGAATTCCCGTTTATTATAAAAAGGCCTTCAGATCCTCATTGTAATCATCTTCTTGCGAATGACTATAGTCATCACATATCTTCTCAGAGATAAGCTGTCACCATTCCAACAAGCTTGTTTCCACTGCATTTTACAGTTTCAGCTTATTTCCTTATTGAATAGAAAACTAGTTTTATTGTATCTATGTTATTTTGTGTTAAGAACCTGTTAATAATATTTATTCATTTTGTTATGCTCATAAAATCCGGATCATCATATTTCAAGGATGAAAAATAGGAAGGGGGATGGAATTTAGTATACCTAGGGAAGTAATATGGGGTACCTAGGGAGGTACCTAATGGGAATGTGGTTATGTATTACTAGTGGAAGTCATTTAATATATGATAATTTGGTCATTCAATGTAAGGTGGACTAGTTCCACTATATTAATAAAGGCCCACTATGGTAGTTAAATGTAATAAATGTGATAAGGTTCTCCTGAAGGTTCCTAGGAGATAGAGAGAGTTATATAAAGAAGTGTAAGCAATGTAATGAGACATAGTGAAGAATATTGTGAATGTATCATGCATTGCTTGAGGAGTGTTATCCTTCCCTAAGTATTAATATATGGTGTTACCCTACCTCAAGGGTTTTATCTATTTCTTGTGTTCAATATTTGGTGAATGGTTTGGATTATTCTTGTTGATATTGTGGGTTTATTTTGAGATTTATATTCAAATCTATTCAGGCACTTAACATTAAATAAAACGGTTTCCATTGAGTATTCCTTGGCTCAATATATTTCATGTACCACTTTAGAGCTCTAACCCTCAAATTAGTTTGAAACTCAACCAATTTGTTTGTGTCTATCATTTTGCGAGACCTCTAGATGGCCTCACAAAGGAACCAACGATGTTAACATCCTCATCCCCTTTACCCAAAAATTATGGGTATTGGGTAAGAGACTTGCTTGGTTGTGATATAATCAAAACACTCGCTGCACTATTGCTATTACTACTACTTGAACTTACTAGACTAGAAGGGTTAGAAACAACAAAACCTACAAAAGCATTAATTGTAGAGATTTCCATATTTGCAGATGGAGTTAGGGGAGAAGGTGACTTGAGGTTGGTTCCTTTACCTATAGAGTGGGGTTCTTTGATCTAGGGGGTCATGTTCTATTACAATATTGCATATGTATCGTGATGTGTTCCAACGTTTCTGGCATAGTGGGTTTTGTCGCTCTTGCAACTCCTCTTGAGGTCTCGGTTGATAATTTTTCTTCAATAGTGGTGTCGATATTTAATTCTTCATATGTCTCACCTAATATTCCCTTCTCTTATCTTCCTCCTATAGAATATTCACCTTTCTCACCAAATTTATTCTTCAACCATTGGATGGATATCCTTATGTGTCTCTGCAACTCTTACAAATTCTCTAATTCTTTCCTCCAACTACCATAATAATCATTATCCTTCCATGATTGATCATATATCTCATTACCTTTCTCATCTATCTATGCCACCTCTTTTCAACAATTGCATCCCTCCTTCGAGCATGTTCATTTCTTTCATTTTTCTCTCGTTGGCCCCCCATATTGAAAATATTTTTCTTTATTATCTCATGACCCTCCTGCAAACCACCTCCCCCTGAGTTCAGTCCTATAATATACGAGCCAATAAATCCTACTCAGGCTGGATCCTGTGTCAATTCCATGATCTCGTGTATGTTATCTATATCTAAGATAAAATTCAAGAATTTGTCAAAAGAAATTATAGTTAGAATAGGAAGACATAGTAGCAGTAGCCAGAGAAATGGAAGTAGTGCGTTGAGTTAGATTCAACCAACATATCCAGAGGGAGGTACTACAAAAAATACTATGGAAGGTTTATAAAACACATTAACAATGCCTAATTTCCAAGGATTTGGATCGAAGGATCCGAAACAACATCTATTTCTATGTGAGACAATTTGGGATGTGAAGAATGTCCAAGATGAGGCCATAAATATTATGCAGTTGGAAACAAAATTTAGAGGTAGATTACTACACCAACAGATCAAACTAGGACCTTGGTATAAATTTGACAAGCATTATTGAAAGAGTTCAAGAAGTTGAATTTTGAGTCACAGTACCTCACATAATTGAAGGAAATCAAACAAGTGAAGACTGAGTCATTGTGGTACTATGATCAAAGATTTAAGAATTTGTTAGGTAGGTTGACATTTCAAATTCCTAATCAATAGCATAAAGAATGGTTTATTGTAGGACTATTTCCACACATTAGTTTCTCATTGATACAATAGAAGGTTGCATCGCAGATTGAATCTTTGGAAAATGAAATGAAGCTGGAAGCATATCATGTAGGAGATGGTGGGGGGATGGCTCAAGTCTAGACACATTTAGCTTCCTTGACAAAAACTAGCAAAACTGATGAAAGGAAAGGAGAAGCAAGAACAAGTATGGTTTACCAAGTATAGGGATGAAGGCCACCATAAGGATTAATTCCTGGACTTTGTGTAGTATTTGGAAACTTGAGCAAAGAACATGTTATCTCCTCAAATAACACAGTCAAATTTGTTTATTTTAGGTGATAGGAAGTCATTGAAAAATACATTTCTAAATTTTTAAGGTTCATTTTTTAGAGCTTTAAGTATGTAAT
>JZKD02S1182418.1:31979-57563 GCA_000966675.3 Picea glauca | reverse complement strand
CGTGCGCGTGAAGAGTACCCTGACCCAGAGCACTATGCAACAGCGATTAATGCAGAGCTTTAATGCCAAAGATATGGCGGTGGTGTTCATAAAAATCCTCGTCGTGGGAGCGATGATTTCATTCCATGGTAGGTGCTGGATTGCTCTGGACCTGCATTCGATTCCGACAAGGTGCAGTCTCATTTCCCTGGCTCGGCGTTTGCACTACGACATTCCACCCACTCAAAGCTTCTACAGTGCACACGCTATGCCTAGAATCCGAGGCAAATCACGCCGGGGCGCTGCCTGGCATTCGGAGGAAGCTCGGCGCAAACGGCAGCAGAAATTTGAGGCCGCGGAGGCTCGCCGCATTCGCAAACAGATTTTCGAGAGGGCCATGGTGCTTGCAGCACGGCGACGCAGGACCAAACCACGTACGCCACCAATGGCGTATGTAGAAGAGGTCATACCAGAAGATGGCCTGCCCAGTCCTCCACGACATATCCTGCTCACAGCACCTGAGAACTGGAACCCGAGCACAAGCCTCGGAACTTTTAACACTTGTCAATTGGACTCTCAGAAGCTAGACCCTGGTACAGCCACCTTGGAGCAGCAGTACTCCCCCTGCTACGTAACGAAGGAGGCTCCCCCAGAGCCCGCTAGCGAGAAGGAAGGAGCAGAGCGAGAGGCAGTGCATGGCGCGCAGAACATGGACGAGAACATCAGCCAGGAGCCGCCCCGCAAAGCAGACTGGAGATATCTAGACCTCATCCTCGAAATCAGGCATCAGCTCAACGACCAGACCTTTCGAATGGAGCGCCTGGACCAGAGAATGGATATGTTTTATGGGGCACACCGGCTTTCAGGACTAGCAATGCAGCTCAAAGGTTTCCTCATGCTCTCAACCCGTCTCTGGTCTTGGTATAGGAGTCAATGTTATCAGTCAGTTTCAGTTTTAGCGTTAGATAAAATAATYAGCATGCATGHTGTAACTATGGGTCMTGGTTTYCTTYGGGCAGGACGCCACCTCTRTCTTTTTTTTACAAACTATGCTTTYAGGATGACACTTGGACATGGAAGCCACGCTGTCCCGGTTTCCTGCTTAGGCGGGACAGCTGGCCTCACACACAGTTTTGAATTTTGTACTTTAGAAATGGAAATATAACAGGCACTACCCCTTTTTATTTAAAAAAAAAGAATAACCTCTCTCATTTTTCCTACAGGTGTCATATATTGGGAGAATCGAATTCATCTATGAGCCCTAATTTTTGGATCTCAGAATTTCCCCATTTGACACATGTTTTTGAAATGTAGATCCCAGGAAAATGAAAATGAATATCAAAGAACTGAGAGAGTTTTTTTCTCAAAACAAACCAATATACAAAATCCTCTTCCATTTTTTACACAACGGTTTTGGTTTGAGAGATATGGGTCAATATTTGAGAAGCATATTTCCTGAAATTTTTGTCTTTTCCAACCACCTCACAAATTCGATTTTGAGATAAGAGAAGAGGTTATCAGATCCATCATTTGAGGATCTGAAATTTATTGTAAAGGATATAAATCCTATCAATTTTATAGACTAATGGTTCGACTTTGGAGACTTTTTCACACTCTATACTCAAGCTTCTCATTTGCAGATCAATTTATACAAGCTTCTTTTGCAATTGTTTGTTTAGACTTGCATTTTCCTATCTATTCTATATTTTCACATGGATGTTTAATTCATGTCTATTATGTTTGTCTAAAGTCTGATGATTGTCATCCTATCATTGCTTTGATGAGTTGAATTGAAAATATCATTTTCTCATTGTGACTGGCCATTCATGTATCTTTATGTGTGAGTCTGGTGGCATAGTAAGAATTATCCATACATTCACTTATTTACAAACCCTCTGAACAATGATAGTTAAAATCCTTGTCATTTGGTTATGTTTATGCATGTCTTGAGAGAGCAGGTCTGATTTAGTTTTTTGACTAGATCCAATTAAGATAATATTATACACGATTGAGATATTAGTTAAGTTACCAGGCTTCTTTGAGCTACAACCTAGAAGAACTCCTGGAGTGTTATCAAAATGGAATCGTTGTCGGGGAGAGGATATTGAAGCTCAACTTCGTTGGGATACAAAAAGATCCAAATTTGATGATAGACAAAGTCTGGACATATTTTCGGTTGTAATCATCTATCTGGTGACTCCATGAAGGGTAGATTCAATGACAATTCCATTGTTCAGAAATCTGTTGGCGACTCCACTGGTATGAAATGACTAAGAGGTATGCATTTTTCAATTTCACGAGTATTTCTGGTTACCCTCATCTAGTACCTAGTAAAGATCAATGGGAAAATAGTCTTCCCATATTACGAGGAGAATACTGGGAAGTGCCAGCTAAACACTTGTTGGAATTTCATGACTTTATTCATTGTCTTGAAATTATACATGAGGATGTTCAAATTAAGATTTTTAGGTATTCATTAGAGGGAATTACTCTTGATTGGTGTCTGTCTCTTCAAAATGCAAGTGTTAGCTCTTTGACAGGTTTCCATACAGCCTTCAACTCCTTTTGTAAAGAATATTTTCTAGTTGAACATCTTTTCGAAGGATGTTGTAATGAGTTTTCTTTGCTTCAAAAAAATTATTTTAGTCATGAAACTCAGATTTGTGATGTTGCATCTATTATAGAAGAAGACATTTATCATGATGATCAAGAGGTGTTGAATGATAGTAATAACATAGATACATATGGCATCATATCAGATGTGTCTATTGTTTTAGATATTGATGAAGATCAACATGTCTCTTTTGAATATATTGATGTCAAAGAACAAATGCATACATCAAAAGGAAAAAGTAGTGAATCTAAGTCAGAAGGACATGGTGAAGGAGAACAGAAATTTATGATGTATGTTTCTCTGCCAATTGAAATCAACTAGCACCACCACCAACAACAACAACATTTCAGTTCTCAGTTGGAACAACAAGAGTACCATCTTTATCGTTATGAACACATTGCCTCAAATTACGATGAAGAACAAAGTGATATTTTTCCAAATATTTTTCAAGAGCCTATTGCTGATAAATCAATGCATGAATCTTCATCTCTGTCATTAGGATTTGGTCATGATGTTCCTATATTCGACAAATATAATGATAAATACGAAGATTTTAAGTTTTGTGAAGATTTTTTCACTTCTGGAATTTCATTTAGTTCTACTATTCAACAGACAGATGATAAAAAATGTGTGCATGCTATGGTTGATGCTAGTTATGAATATGTTGATCAAAATTGCAGTGAAGATCAAGAATATACCGCTTATTTTCTTTCAAAAACTATCAGTTGTGATAGGCCAACATATCATTATGATACATTCAAATTACAGAAATATGGTGAAGAGGAGAAGAAAGGTCCAGATCAACAGTTGAGCTTGTATTTTCCTTTGTTAGAGGAAGAACAATTTATATTCAACATCTATATCAGTGAAGGCAACCAACATCACTTCAATTTTCAATTGAAATAATATCATGAAGAGGTATTTATTTGTGACATTCATGACCCATTTGTTGATTTTATGAAATCCATGAGAAACATAAACATCAAAATATTTTTGTTAGAGGAAGGTCAGTTCTATCGTCTTTTCAAATTATATTTTTGCATGACACAACTTCCATTATTTTTTGGGTGAAGATCAAGAACAGGTTCAGTAAATCAGTTTTTGATATGGCTTCATTGGAAGCATGAGTTTACTTGATAAAGGAGTAGTACAATGGTTAGAGTAGGAGTAGATAAGAGGATAAGCTCTTCATATAAGCATGTAGACTCTTTCATATATTTATTGTTGAATAAGAAGAGCAAGCTACAGGCAGGCTACATGTAGGTTGCAGGGTGGCAACGAATCAGTTATAAAGGCCAAACAACTCTATAGCCTAATGGTAAAGGCTACAGGCAAGTTACATGTTTGCAGAAGATCGGTTGCACATGCCAAATGAATCCATAGCCCAACAGGAAAGGCATTGGATCTGACGTTCTTGAAACCTCACATGGAGGCTTTCATCCCTAGAAGGAGCCAGATGTTATCTCCTCAAATAACACAGTCAAATTTTTTTACTTTAGGTGATAAGAAGTCATTGAAAAATACATTTCAAAATTTTTAAGGTTCATTTTTTAGAGATTTAAGTATGTAATAAAGTTTGAAAAACATTTTATTTGGTTTTCCCTTCAAAAAAGTCAAAACTTAGGTTTCGGTGGCTAAGCGCCTTTCCAAAAGGGTTTCTAAGACACCAAAATCCTTAGCTTTCGGTGGCTTAAACGCAAAATTTGGGGCTCTCTTAGCCACCGAAAGTGCAGAAAAGTTTGTTTTTGTTGTGTTGAGTCATCATTTTCAAATGATGATTCTGAGCGACTGGATAATCTTTTTGAGAAATGGGTGGAGTTTTATTTTTTATAACATGTCAAAGAACAATAACCTCTCTCATTTTTCCTACAGGTGTCATATATTGGGAGAATTGAATTCATCTCTGAGCCCTAATTTTTGGATCTCAGAATTTCCATGTTTTACACATGCTTTTAAAATGCAGACCTCGGGAAAATGAAAACGAATCTCAAAGAACTAAGAGAGGTTTTTTCTCAAAAAAAAAACAATATACAAAATTATCTTCTAGTTTGTACACAGAGGTTTTGGTTTGAGAGATATGGGTCAATATTTGAGCAACATATTTCCAGAAATTTATGTCTTTTCCATCCACCTCACAAATTCGATATTGAGATCAGAGAAGAGGTTATCAGATTCATCTTTTGAGGATCTGAAACTACTTGTAAAGTCTATAAATACTATCAATTTTATATACTAATGGTTCAACTTTGGAGACTTTTTCACACTCTGTACTCAAGCTTCTCATTTGCAGATCAGTTTATACAAGCTTCTTTTGCAATTATCTATTCAGACTTACATTTTTCTGTCTATTCTATATTTTCACGTGGATGTTTAATTCATGTCTATTTTGTTTGTCTAAAGCATGATGGATGTCATCCTATCATTTCTTTGATGAGTTGAATTGAAAATATAATTTGCTCATTGTGACTAGCCATTCATGTATCCTTATGTGTGAGTCTGCTGGAATAGTAAGAATTCTCCATACATTCACTTATTTACAAACCCTTTGAATAGTGATAGTTAAAAGCCTTGTCACCTGGTTATGTTTATGCATGTCTTGAGAGAGAAGGTCTAATTTAGTTATCTAACTTGATCCAATTAAGAGAATATTATACACCATTGAGATATTAGTTAAGTTACTAGGCTTATTTGAGCTACAACCTAGAAGAACTCCTGGAGTATTAATAGAACCCATTACCTAGAGGGTGTACTACAAAATATGTAAGACATGGAGACATCATCCTCCTAATTTCCCATTGCTGCAGAAATACTTGAGTACGTCAAGTAATTTATTTTGTAACTTTTGCAATTCGGTAGGGAATGAAGAGAAGGACTGATGCACATTTTATTCAATGAGAGAGTGCACTTCATATATGTATAGAATTCAGGAGGAAAATATTGCGACAGAAGGAGGTGGTCCATAGTATAATAATCAGAGAGGTTTTAATCTAGGAGGTCGAGTAGGATTTAGCATAGGTCGAGGTAGAGGAATTTTTGGCAGAGGAAGTAGAGCCCAATAATATAATAGAAGTGTAATCAATTGAGACACTTAGCTCGTGAGTACCCAAATTCTTATACAACATGCATGTATTGTAGAGCACGGGATCATGCGAAAAAATATTTTCCTCAATTACTTGCAAAGTGGCAGGAAAGAGGGAATCAAAACCATAATTTGAATCAAAACGTACATAAGATATCAACAGAGATACATGATGAAAGAATCTAAATATCATTTGTCATGTGCAGAAGAGATAATACTAGAGATGATACGATGAATGCAGGGAGGCAGAGTGAGAAATGGGTGAGGAAATCAACATGACCTTTGCCAAAATTTGACCCACAACAAGAAAAAGAGACATATCAACAGATAAGGAATGATATACTATAACCATATTGGATAGCCTCAAAATCATCTACAACCCATATGGTTGAAATTCATTTAATCTACGATCATACTACCATGAAAAGGTCCCTTGGAAAGGAAATTCCTTTGAAATAATTTATGAGAATTTGTTTAGCATTGATGAAATATGAAACTGCATTGAATTCATTGCACATAATGATTTTAGTGCGCACAAGAAAGGGAATTCCATACCACACAGAGAGAAGTGAATTAGGTATTGTGCAAAAAGAGGACAAGCAAAGAGTTCAGACTAAGTGTGTACATTGGAGAGTACGATATGGACAATGCCATTTTACATTTGGGATATGATATAAATGTGTTTCCAAAGAAAACATGGGGGACAATGGGAGATCCTAAGTTGATTTGGTCTTCTATCCATCTAATATTAGCAAACCAACATAAGATAGTACCGATTGGTTGATTTTCAGCAATGCCTATGAATATAGATGGAGTATGTAGTGTAGTATATTTTGAATTCATTAGGATTGTGGATAAAAGTAAGCCATATCCAATGCTAATGGGGCTTGAATGGGATTTTTAAAATTAGTTAATTATTAATATGAAGAAAAGGGAAATTATCTTTGAAGTAGGGGACTTGAAGGTTACTGCACCATTGGATTTGACAGAAGGAAAGAGGTGTATCAAACCAAATAAAAGGAGTGAAATTGATAACTTATATAATATGATTGCATGAGTTGATGACTACGTTAATACAACTGTAGAAGGAGTTGTAAGTTGGGGAAGCATTATATCATGTGTTCCAGACTCATAGGAAGGTCTAGAACATTGACAAGAAAGGATATACGAAGTATCAACTAGGCGGTGTGCCCATATAACTCGATCACTACACTGGATTGGAATGGAGTTATATGACCCACCTAAGTATGGTGGTTTGACTGACATAGAATATTTTATACATGCATTTGAATTGAAGATACTTGGAAAAATAATATTGTTGGCATTAGATATTTTCTTGAAAGCCACTCCAGCCAGATGGTGGGATGCAAATAAAGAAGGAATAGAAGATTGGCAGGAGTGTAGACGATTGATGCAAGTTAGATTTGGTACTGAGGTTGAGGATATTGTGAAAAAGTATACAGGATTAATTGACCCAACAAATCATATTGCGTAGTGCATAAAGATATGGATTTCAATACCGAAGAAGGAATTGACACATAAGTTCATACATACATTGGAAACGATCGCTAAGAACTAGTACTTGGAATTAGAAATGCATAGAGAAACCGTAGATTGGGATAAGCTAACTCAAAGGTTTAAGGTAATATTTATGTTTGAATATGAATCTCCATTCATAGAGGCATCTTTGCAGGCCATTAGAAACATGATTTGTTTAGAAGAATGGCCGATGGATGTAGTACCTATGTGTAGTGTGCATAGAACGCCTATGACAGTTCATGAATTGTTGGAATATTATAATGTTGCCCAAGAAGAAAAGGATGAGGAGGATCCAAGAAATATAAAATACCTAAAACTGAGGGGAAGCGCATAGTGGAAGGTCTAGAGCTTGAATATCCTACGTATGCATAGCCACTAAGAACACAAAAGGTAAATATTGGGACAAAAGATAATCCAAAGTTCACACAGATAGGAGACTACTGGTATGATGAAATTGTGGAAAAATTTGCATACTTACTATGCGAGTATTAGGATCTATTCCCAACCATGTTTTCAAAAATGAAAGGGATAGTTGGTGATCTAGGAGAAATGGAGATCCCTTTGAAACTAGATGCTAATCCAGTAAGGCAAAGACCCTATAGAATGAATCTGAAGTATAAATAAATGGTAAAAGAAGAGATAGATAGAATGTTAGAAGTAGGAATTATTGAACCAGTTGTGGAATCAAAATGGATAAGTCCAATGGTAGTACAAGATAAGAAAACTGGGGGAATTAGAATTTTTGTATACCTACAAAAGCTAAATGATGCATGTCTACATGATCCATTTCCAACATCGTTTACAGATGATGTACTAGAGAATGTAGGGGGGAAGGAGGAATACTCTTTCACATATGGATCCTCGGGATATCACCA
This sequence comes from Picea glauca, assembly GCA_000966675.3. Taxonomy (NCBI): domain Eukaryota; kingdom Viridiplantae; phylum Streptophyta; class Pinopsida; order Pinales; family Pinaceae; genus Picea; species Picea glauca. The sequence continues at coordinate 49,477 of JZKD02S1182418.1, read as the reverse complement.
GATAAAGATTGCACATGAAGACATATATAAGACTACTTTTGCAAGAGAGTGGGGAAGCAACTAGTACATAGTGATGCCTTTTGGGATGAAGAATGCACCTGCAATTTTCTCAAGAGTAGTGGTCACAAAATTTAGAGAATTTATTCATAAGTTCCTTGAAGTTTATTTAGATGATTGGATTGTGTTTAGTCTCTTGAAGAATCAAATGGAAGTACTGCAATTAATTTTGGATAGGTGTAGAAAATGTCAGATTTCATTGAACTTGAAGAATTGAATTTTCTGTGCACCATTTATAATTTTGTTGGGCCATGCGGTATGTAAGAAAGGATTACTAGTGGATCATGCCAAGATTGCAGTGATTTTGAACTTACAACCACCTACATCAGTAATACAGTTAATAGAAACTCTGGGCCATACATGATACTATATGAAGTTCATTAATGGATATGTGTAGATTACATCACCCATGGAGAACTTTTTGAATAAAGAAGATAAATTTCAGTTGAATGAGGACTACTAGAAAGGGTTAGACACATTGAAGCAGATGTTAGTGACTGCGTCAATTTTGATATTCCAAGATTGGAAGAAGGAATTTCATGTTCATGTGGATGTGTTTTCCATAGCTTTGGAAATAGTATTATCTCATCTAGGTGAAGGATACATAGACCATCCAATTTCATTTTCAAGAAGGAAGTTGTCAACAACAAAAACTCACTACACTATGATAGAATGAGAGGGATTGGAAATGGTGTATGTGCTGCAAAAGTTTAGATGGTATTTGTTGGGTTCCCATTTCAAGATGTATATAGAACATTATGCACTAAGATACTTATTGTACAATCTAGTTATGGGGGGGAGAATTTTCAAATGGTTTCTATTGTTCCAAGAGTATCAATTTGAAGTCATCATTAATCCATGAAAGTTGAATGCAGGACCAAATCACTTATCACGTATTATATCAGGGAAGGATTTAGGGAACCTAGATGATATTTTACTGGATGTGCAATTATTTGCAATTTGGATGGTGGATGACTACTTCACAAACTTTGTGCAATTATTAAGTACAAGAATGGGTCCATCGAAAATGACAGTTACACAAAAGAAACAGTTAGTGGTTCAAGAAACAAACTATCATGTAATCACAGGGAACTTATACAAGTTAGGTGCAGATGGGATATTAGGATGATGTGTGTTAGAGAATGAAAGGAAAATGATATTATCAGAAGTACACAAAGGTATTGGAGGAGGACACTATGCAGGTAAAGAGACAACGGAAAATATTTTCTTTGTGGGGATCTGAAGACCCACACTTCACAAGGATGCTAAGGAATATTTCCAGTATTGTGATGTTTTTCAAAGGGTTGGAAAGCTATCCAAAAGGGATCATATTCCCTTGCATCCATAGTTTACACTGTAGGCTTTTGATAAATGGGAAATAGACTTTTTTGGACCAATCAGTCCATCAACCAAGAGATCAAGAACTAGGTATATCATCACTGCAACACATCAATATTTGACCATATGGGAAAAAGGAACACTAGTCTTAGACTACATTGTGATTTCTATTTGATAATGTAGTGACATTATTTGGGTTCCCACACATTTTATTGAGTGACCAAGGAATGCACTTCTTGAATAAGATGATTTTAGCATTGAATGCACAGTTTCAAATTCACAATCATATGAGCATGCCATACCATCCTCAGGAAATTAGGAAAATAGGAGCCTTCAATAAAATTTTAGAGAATGCCTTGACAAAGATATAAAACACAAGGAGAGATAATTGGGACTTAAGGATCCTTGCAATATTATGGGAATATAATACTACAAGAAAAATGTTAACATGACATACACCTTTTAGGTTGTTCTATGGGAAAGAAGCGGTAATGTCGATGCAATTTAGTGTGTTGAGTTTGCGCATTGAAGTGATTATTGATCTTTTGGATTTTGGAGAAAGAGAGGAAATGTTGTCACAATTGTTATATCTAGAGGAAGACCGATTTGTCGTAGGATTCCATCAACAAGTCCAGAAGGCAAGAGAAAAAGCATGGTATGATAGACATATTAAGAAGAAAATATTCCAAGTGGGAGACTTAGTATTGTTATTTGAAAACAAGTTTATGCAACATCCTGGAAAGTTATGAATGCATTGGTTAGGTCCATAAATAATTACGTATGAGATAGAGGTAGGTGTTTCATAGTTGGAAATTTTGAATGGAGAAGTATAGGGAGGAATGGTGAATGGGAGTCGACTGAAACTCTATAGGGATGGCATATCACCCATGCACTAGTTAGGCCTGTGCAAGAACCTATGTACTATAGTAGTTTATTATAGTAGAAAAAAGAAAAATAAAAAGAAAGAAAAAAGTGAAAAAAGAAAAAGAAAATCAAAGGTAAAACGACAAAAAATAAAGTAAGCTACAACTAGAGTAAGTGCGCAAAATAAGTGAGTGTTGCACTAATGGAAGAAACCGCGTTGAGGAAGCGAAAGCCATGCAGAAGAAGAGATTTTTTTGTAGGAGAACAAGCAAGATAGAAAACTGCGTAGATAAGTAACAAATACCATTAAGTACATTGAAGGGAAAAAATGACGGTTCAAAATCCATAGTGACATATCAGCAGAGAGACACATTGTCATAAATGGAAAACACCGACATAGATCACAATAGCCTGGAAAATCAAGGGAAAAATATAATGAAGGATTTGGAATTAATACAATGTTAAAGAATGTATTGAATGAACAAGTACTAAGGGATTAGACAATTAATACAAGAGGGAATATAAAGGAACAACTGGCGAAGTAGCACAAAATCTAGAGAGGATAAAAAAATATTGGTTTTCTTTAGTTGGAGTTTCATGCAAATAGAGTAAAGTTGAGAGTTGTGTTGTAAAGCTTGAGAAAACCCATAGAGTTGAGGTAGTTGTCGCTAGTAATCATATTACTGATATGGAACCCTCGAAGGAAACAACGTCCATACCAAATAAATCCTAAATGAGAATAGAAGCAACAATGCCAGAGGTTGAGGAGATTCTAGAAGCATCATGATTGGATCCAAGGTTTAATAGGGATTACATTCCACCGAGGAAGGATGATGTTGAACCAATGGCATTGAAGAAGGATGCCAAGTATCCATTGGTGACACCCAACATCCCATATGGGGTCATCATAGATGGGGATATGTTAGATAAGTTTCCACAACTCAAATATGTGGACCATGATAGCACAGACACAACAAAGTTCCATGAACTTGTGCTAGGTGAATACTTGGAACTGAGAATAGATCCGGTGATGAACTACGCTATACATGTGCCAAAGGTATGGGCCAGAGGGTTGGAATGAGATATCATACTATATTTGTTTTGAGATTCCACACTTTAGCATGAACCAAGAGGTGAATCCATGTGTTAAGATGATGCTAACTCATGTGCATGGTGGTTTCTTATGGTAGGACAAGGAAATTTCTATAAACAACGATCTCATTTCCCAAATCACAGGCTTACCGAAACAAGGGGAAGATCCAACCTTGTTATTTGCAGACAAGAATAATGAAAGGGATATGTGAGAGGAAATGCGGGATAAATTTCACACAATCAAAGGGGTGCATGGGTTAGATGTACCAAGTATTTGTGATCCAACAATAAAACTTGCAACACAGGCATTGGAATGCAAAGTGCTAAGGAAATGCAGGGAAAACCAAGTTCCCGCAAGCGTCATAGCTATGGTTGATAAGTGTGTTGAAGGGGTATTAATGAGATAGGAACTATTCTTACTTAACCAGTTCCTCATCAATTGTGTAGAATCACTAGACAAAGTCATGTAATTTCATTATTCCTGGTTATTGATTCTAATTGTGTTCACAACATAAAATGAACCAAAGGATGCACAGTTTTTAGGCCTAAGAGGTAAACCATGTTTAGTCACTAAGTACCAAAACTTTCAGTACATGATGAACAAGAGAAGACATATATACACCAACATTGATTTCTTTATGTACAACAAAAGGATTAGGAGGTGTATCCAGAATACACCACACATTTCACCACAACTTGTAGAGGCATACACATCAATTACTTGATTCTGGGCATATCGAAATTACATATATATATAGGAAAATAAATACCCAAGAGAGGAATGGGTCTGAAAAAAGTACAAAATCACAAAGGAAGACATCCAACTGATTATGCAATATTGGGAACCAAACTGGAAGGTTCCCCCAAACGAAATAGAGACAGAGCACCCTCACAATGAAGAAGAAGACCAAGGAAATGGTAAAGGAAATGAGCAAGGCAATGGCATAGGGGATGAATAGGAGACAATACCAAAAGTATGAGAAATGAGGAAATAAATGGGAAAGGGGAAAAAAACATCTGTGTGGAAGATGAAATCCCATAAACAACCAACTATATACACTTTGACAGATGATGATATTGATGGGATTAGTTACCAAGTGAGGGATGTTGTAGAATAGCTCACTCAAAAAACCTCGAAAAAACAAGAAGAATTGCACCAGAAGGTGCAAGAAAATGTAATAACATTGAAATATCTCTAGGAGGAAGTAAGGAGAGGGTCAGAGTGAAGATTCGGTGAAGGACCAACAACAAGCGCAATTGGGAGGTAAGCACCACCACATGTTACTTATTAGAGATAGAAGCAGCGTGCATATTTTTGAAGATATCACTAGATGCAATTGATTTCCCCATGCCATAGACGTAGGAGAAGGCACAAGTATTAAGTCACCTAGACTGAGTCATTTCACAAATTCTCATAGGAGCACTAGAAGGATTACAAACAAGTATTGCATAGGAAATATAGTTATGTGAAAAGTCAACATCAAAGGAGTTGGCTAAGGTAATGACGGATAAGGAAGAAATGCAGAAGGATTACATGACAATAGTGAAGGAGAAGAATGAGGTCAAGAAAAAGGTAGAGATGATATTGAAGGATAAGGACAAGGTCGAGCAATAGGAAGAGAAGATACAATAAGTCGTCCAATAACTATATAAGGACATTTCATAGGTGTCGATGGTGGTACAATCCACACTTGAGGAACATGTATCCAAAATCAATGAAGTCATTCAAGGAATCCACACCATAATAAGAGAGTTTGAATTGTGCACTACACCAGAGATGCCACCTGAGGAGAAGGAACAAAGAGAAAGAATAGCCATAACCTTAGTAGAAATAATTAAGAGGATGGATGAGGAGTGTGTGAAGTTATGCGAAGAAAGCATGCAACTTTGGAAAAATTTGACGAGGATCCAATGATGAAGGTCATTGAGGAAATATTTAGAAATGCACAGGAGAAAGCATAGAATTCCACGAATATTATAAACATGCTACCACCATCTCAGTGCGTAGTGTCCATCCTTGCTAATAGACAGTCATAGAACGAGATCACATAGTTAAGGGAAGAGAAAAAGATTATCACACAATGATTAATACCCCTAAAGGATAAATAACTCACAATCATAGGGGCATTGGTAGTTGTGCAATGCATGGTGAAGAAAGTAGCACAATACAATGAGGAGGAGGTCACAACCCTAACTACACAGGTAGTGGAGGAGATTTTGGAGAAAGAAATTGAGGTAAAGAATGAAGTCGATACAAGAAGAGAAACCCTCCAAAATTTCATGGAGGCATGGAAGGGTGTCACAAAACATGCTTAAGTGGCTCAAGATGAGCCAAAAGTGAGTGTTGGGGGCCTTTAGGATAGGCACATTGAAAAGATAAGTTTTGAAGAGCGTGCACAAAAGAAGAAAAGGGAGCAGCTTGTGGGGTCAAAGAAGAAGTTAGAGCAAGTGAAAAAGTAGGAAAAAAATAGTTAGGCATGCTAGTGAAAAAGAAGGAAAAGCAACAGACAGGCAAAAAGCAAGGAAAAACAACAGGCAGGCAAAAAGAAAGGAAAATAAACATGTAGGTACGAAGGTAGGAAAAGCATGCACAGACCATGATGGCTTTTGGGAATAAGTTGTCATGAGATGCCATAAAGTTTTGAGCCCTAAATCTATGTATAAATATGTAATGGGTTGGGGAAGAATAGGCTATTGAAAAAGAGGGATTAGGTTGTTGTTTCTAGGAGAAAGAGATTAGTTTGCGTATAAGTGAGAATCCTTACTTAAGGTTTTGGAGAGATTTTTTCATAGAAAGAGAGAGGCTTTCATTGCAGAGCGACTAGGAAGGTATGAAGAGTAGGATATGTTATATCTATTGTAAGCACAATACACAGGCCTAAGAGGATTACTGCATGAAGATGAATATAGAAGCCATTCATTATGAAAATATCCAAGGATTGGGTGAACCATGTTAAAATATGTGTCTCTGTGTGTTGTGTTGATGTGTTTGTTCATGGATGTTTTGTTTATGCATGATTAGTATACATGTTCTTACTATATGATTGATGCATAATAATAATGAATAGTACAATGGGTTACTTATTTTGCAATCTATGTTATAAGGGTTATGTAAAATAGAGTTGTTAACTAATTAAAGGACCTGAATAAATATATTGTGCACAGGGTGGATAAATAGTAATGGATATGATGATAGTCTCACATCCCCTCATCACTACATAAACTTGATTCATGCAGCCATAGTAGATACCTCATGTGAGACTTCACTTGCATCCAGGTGATGTCGAGAGGGATGGTATTTGAAGGGTTTTTTTGGTTGAATAAACTTAACCTAGGGTCTTGTAACCACACACCAACATGAGCCAAAGAGGAATCTCCTGCAACAATATTCTGCTAGGTCCCTCACAGAATATTGCTTCTTCTTTTCAAAAGGATCGGTGGTTCTCTGCATAAATTCAATAATATATCCTTATATGGTATTCTGCACCTAGAAATACATAGCACGAGGGATCTGATGATCCAATAGGTGAAGATATCCTAAATTCTCAGTGATCCACTTATATCTTCTCTCGACTTGATATTTGTATTCAGGTTCTTCTTCCAGCCATTTGAGCCACTAAAATACCTCTTCATGGAATCAGATCCAGAAGATCTCGTACTGGTCAGTCATAGGTTATGAATAAAATACAACACTCTTCAAAACCCTCAAGCATTTGTGTCGTACCTAATCTTCTTGTTGTATAAACTCATCACATCACCTTTCCCACCAATTCTCAATATTAGAACTAAGGATGTGGTGAGGCATCCTATAAAATCTCACTTTAAAGTTAGGTCTTGACAATAGAACCATTTTTTGGTGAATGATCAAGACCAGGGTTCTCAGAGGTTACCAACAAAGGTATCGTCATAGTTTAACAATGCTGACATATTCAAGCTTTCGCAAGGGAAGCATGTTTCACTCGAAACGTGACCGATACTTAACTGGTGAAGGGAGTCAAAGAGGATGCATCATCATGTTCAACAAAAAAAAAATGGATCCATACATCAATATGAAACAATACATCATAAACAATAATTAAATGCTAAGTGTACATGATAGAAGAAGTTTTAGAGCAAAGACCTAGAGATTCATGCACATTATAAAAAAAATTAGAGCCCAAATGATCTTCTTCTATATTATTATCATCCCAACATAGTTTAAAACCAATACAGTTCTCACATAATAGCTTACACAACCAAATCTATGCCTAGATTCCCATTGCAGACTCTCGGGCTCTACATAAGCAGAGTGCCATTCAAAAAACCTTACAATAGACTTGACAAACAGACGCTATCATAGTCATAGTATTGGAGACAACAGTAAAAATATTCATAGGAGTAAAAACAACAACAATGATGATGATGAACCCTTTCCCATTACACAACTCCAAATTTGTATTGTCTCCTTGGTCGCTTCTTGGATTCTTGATTCCATTATCTTTTCCATCCTTCTCCTTGCATGTGCTTGATATTGTTGGATTTTTTGCTACTCATCCAATTGGCCCATGGTGATTTTGGAGGTTTTCACTACCATGATATTTCAGTTATCTTTCTGTCTCTTTAGATCTTTTGCTACCATGCTATGATTTCCTGCAAAACTTTGGTATTTCTAAAAAAATAGATATCCCTAAAAAATAGAGGGCTCAACACCTAGTGACTTGAGGAACACATCCATACCTTGATTATTGATGTGACATATGCAACACAAAGTGGGGGATGACTCTCCACCCAGACGCAGACCTTGCTACTCAATATTTAGTAGTAGGTCACCCCATATCCTTCAATCTACTACCATGCCAATGAAGCCTTATCCTTAACCTGTCTTTATCTTCAGCCTCAAAGAGATGTCCAAGAGAGATAATTTCCCCTCTTTATATAGAGTCCATCCATGGTAAAGAACCCAATCCCTAGGGTCCATTATTTAATTATTTATTACACTTTAGTGTTTCTCCATTAATTAGAATTACTTATTTTAACCTTCTCTTTAATTACCCAAATACCGATATACTTATTGTGACCCCCTTTAGGGTAATTATTATATATTTATTTATTATTATTATTTATTCCAATAGGTATTTATTATGCCCCTTTTATGAGAATAATTATATTCATGATGTTATTATTATTACATATAAATAATAATAATAATAATATGGGGCATGAAATACACCCCACCTAAAAGGAACTTTATCCTAAAGTTATCTTTGATTATATTTCTTATAGAATTTTAATTAGCTCAGCATATCCCCCACAACACCATCTACTAGAAGTCTAGTATAAGCCACCCAAGTGACTACAATAGGCATTGAAAGTCCACATCATAAAATCGAGGAAGCACGGGTACTCTACATCCATCCTTCCTACTTTCGGAACCAAGATTAAAGCCTATCATTCTATCTAGATTGCAAGGCTCAAGACCTCATCTACCCAAGTAAGAATATGGATTGGTACTCATGTACACTAGGCATCTCGAAAGGCTATCCTAAACTCTTTCCCTTCTTAGTTTTAAGGCTTAATATTCTTCATAAACAAATAATTTATTGAAATAAGTTGTTTTCTCCATTTACTTTAATGTTTGGAGTATAACTTGATGTCATCAAGTGTCTCACTCTCTTTCGGTCATTGGAAGCAATATTAAATATCTATGTCCTCTCTATCTTTTCCATCACCTCCTTCTAAGGAAAATTCATGTTCAAGGTTTGGGGACAAGGATTCGGTTTTGTAATTTTGGAATTATTCTCTATAGGAGGCAGGAAGGGAAATAGGCAAACATCAGAACAAAAAAAATTGATCAAGGCATGCAGATTCTCCCTCTCTTGAGGAAGGTCACTGAGCCGATTAACTTTTTATTTTCTTCTCTGATAAGGATTGGTGTCAAAAGGTCAATTACCTCATCTACCAAACTCCTCTACGAATATGGTAGGCAGTGTGGAATGGATTTTTCTCCAATTAAATTTCTCATCGATGTAATAGGCCATTTTTTCATGTCTTCATGGATCTCTATCATGCTAGAAAAACATTCTCACAGATCTTGTGAATTTTAATGGATACAAGGTACAAGAACTACTCAAAGTGTGTATATCCTTCTGATCATTTCCAACAAACAAATCAAATTGCTCTTTCATTGTAACCAGTCATGAGATCTAGTCAAGAAATTATTATTTTCAATTTTTGTTTGCTAAGTTTGCAAATGATCTTGTGAATATGAATAACAGAAGATTTTTTAGATCCCAGTGCTATCATTGTTTCGGGCTAATTCATTCACACAATATATTTTGATAACAAGGTTGATTGTTTTATAAAATGAAACCCTAAATAGATTTTTGGTATTTACTATTTACAGTTTATCATCTACCATACTTAGGTCTATCACTTTTGGAAAAATACAAAATTTAGATGGTATCTTTCAAATTTGGAATGATCATCCTCGCACATACAATAATATGGATGGGAACATCCTAGGTAATTACTATAGTGAGAATATTTTAAGTCCTTCTCTATATTCTCGTTTAATTCTCCTTATATAGTTGCATCGTTACTCTTATATGTTATTCACATAGTCATATGGATAGAAAATGATGTTGATTTTCTTATTATTTTTTTTTAAGTTATTAAAAGATAGATATTAATTGCAATGGTTTAGAATTTATGTACCTAGGACACAATTTTTGATATATATATATATATACTTGCACACAAAATGTAGCTATCTATTGAAATTACACTTCCATTAATGATTACTCGGAAAAAGGAAGCTCAAGTTGGAATTGAAAGGTTTTAGAAACATAAAGTTAACAATATCAAAAGAACAATAGTAGGTGGTCTATTAGACTTCTATAGCTAGCTCGAGGATAACTACACAAAAACAATAAATAACATAAGAGAAATCAAAACTGTATAATCAACAACCTTGTTTCAAAAGGTGTTAGGGTTTTATGCATCTACTCATGAATGAAAAAGATATATTTTTTCTCAATGTGACAAACAAATAATACACCTTGCATCTCTATCACATTAAGATTAAATCATCAAGAGTTTACTCATAAGAATACTTGTATTGTTTCAAACTGTTGATAGTTGAAGTGGTACCTTAACTAAGTCTAAGTATAACTCAAATCCATCTTAGTTTTAGATTATGTTCCATGTTATTTATATGCAACTGATATAATATCACTCATTTAAATTTTGTTTGAGTTTTGTAATTTAGTTAGTTAACCTTTTTATTTCGTTATTATATAGTTTTGTATTACTATAAAGTGTTTTTTTCTTGTAGATTAGATCACACTCCTCGATTGTCATATCAACGGTCCATAGTGGATTGTGCCCACCCACCGCATGCTCGACATTTAACATGGGGGGGTGCAAAAATATAGTCGAGTTAACTCTTTTTTGATGTGGTGCCTATCGTTGAATTGCGTCCCCCATGGTATGTGGTTAAAATAATCATGCACGAACCCCCATGGTGATTGACATGGGGATGCCATGTGTCTTGCATGGAATCAACTGGTGGAAAAGGTAAAAGGTTTATAAATTTATTTTTAATTTAATTTTTCTCCAATTATAAAATGACACATACATATTTCAGGTGTAAAAAGGGGTAAAAGGTCGAATTTTTGTTTTTTTTTGAATTTGTAAAGAGTTTGAGTGCTCGATTTAGAGTTCATGCAAAATTCACCATGATCACTCCAGTTCGATAACTATACCAATCAAAATATTCTACAGGAAAACCTAATATTTTTTATCCTTTATGTTGTCATTACTAAAATGTAGTCATCTCAACCTACAAAAAGTAAGAACGATACAAAAGTCATAGAGGAAGATCTTGTAGACAAAGATAAGGATGTTTTCGATCCTGTCTTGTCTTTTGATCCTTTTGACTTATACTAGTAGGAAAAATGGGGTTTTATAGATTTGATTGACCATTATTATGAATGGAAATACGACCTCACAAAATTTTTAGTACCACAGGTATATCATTTCTTGGTGTTTGTATTTTGGTGCACTGCAAATTATGTCCCATCCATGAGAGCCAAAATTTCCATAGTTGGGTCTATTCTCGTTGAGATAATTGCACATATTATTAATGAGATGATGAGATGGTCAATGAACCCTGATAGGGAAACACTAAATGAATTAGTAGCAGCCAAATGTTTCATAGAATTGGAGTCAAAAGAAAGGGTTACCTTGTTATAGTCATACCTCTGTACAAATCTTTATGTTCTGGGTGATAATGTTGTCATTAAATCAAATTTATTTCCTGAAACTTCTCAAAAAAAAATTCTATTATTTCTATGATATTGGGGAGATGATTTAGTAGTTGATGAATTTGTGATAGGGATTATGGTTTCAATCTTCCTGATTACAACCAAACCCATCACTAACTTTAATTATGCCCAAGTCTTAGTAGATCAAATTCACTACAAAATTTTTGAATTTGAATCTCTCAAAAGCTTCATATACCAATCTCACCTAGTTCGCCTTTTTATGTTTACACAAGCCTTTCATGATAAAGGTTGAAGATGATATTAATAACCCAACTTCAGTTACTCACTGGACTTATGTGATTATGAAGAAACCTTTGAATGTTGGATTTCCACAGTATGTTGATCATTTTATGTCTAACGCCTACCAAATCATACACAATCAAGTTCCTCCTAGAATCTTTCCTAATTGCAAAAAACTATTACATCTAAGCCCAAATAAAAGAGTGGGAGACTAGTATATCTTTGAACATTATACTGAAATTAGGATTTATGGATATCAACTTTCTCCCTTTAATTTTCATTTTTTCTTGACTCCAAGAATTGTTTCTCTTGAATATGTTAGGAAAAGATTCAACTCTCATGAAATTCACTTTGTGCCAAATAAATATAAGGTAACTTTTAAATTGAAGAAGAAGGTAGGTCCTTTCATTGTCAACACCATATCATCATTGCAGGTGACAAAAAATATTCTTTCAGCTTTGGGAAGGGAGAATCATGGAATTATGACCCCCATGGCATAATTTTATCAGAAATGATCTCACATGAGTAGAGTCCTTATCAACATGAGAAAAAAGAGTAATTGGAGATATTAGCGAATCAAGATAGTTGGAAAGATGTGCAAAACATTCTATAGATCCATGGTAAATCATTTGATTAGTCAGCAAAGTCTCCAATCACACAAATGCCACAACATTTTGAGAAGACATACAAAAGAAAACTTTAGAGTCTACCTCAAAGAATTCAGAGATAGGGGAAGAAGGATTAGCCAAAAAGTAGAAATTAGAAGTACTTGAAGAAGAAGAGGATCCATAATTTCCTGAAGAATTAATGCCAAAGAAAAGGGGCCCTCTTGTGACTGTACAGGTAACAACTATAGAAAAGCTCAAAAGTGTGGGAATTCGAAGTGAAATAGAATCAGGCATTATTGATCAATCAAAGCAATTGGAACAGATTCAATAGTTCATGGAAACTAGAATGAAGGTGAAATCATTAAGACGAGTATAATTCCTTAATTATATGATCATGATGCATATCGTATGAGAATGACCTCAGCTATATATTATGAGAAACAGAGGTTGAATATAGAATTCATGGAGCCAAAGGAGTAGAAAAAAGTAGCAAACATCCCCATTGATCTAAATGTTGTTCATCCTCTCAATAAATTTGACTTCAACAAAAAAACTGCATAAATGATAAACATAGATGTCATGATAGTTAATATTAGAATCAATAAAATACAAGTTATAAATGATAACCTCATGACTCATTTAAAGAATGAAATCTTGACTACCAAGACAAGACAGATTAGAGTGGAGGAGCTAGAACAATGGATGATAGAACTCATAGTTAATCCAAAAGATGAGGCATCCATTTAAGAACTGATAATAAAAAAAAGGACAAAGTAATCCAAGTTTTGAAGAAAAAGCTTAAAATCCCAGGAATTGACCATGTACACACCCTAGAACTAGAGACAATCTAGGAAGAAAAATATCATCTTGTGAAGGAAGAAAATGGTTAAGATGGGAGAGTATATGGAAATGTATGAAAAGAAGATTGAAAGTTTAAAAGGGGGGTATTATTTTGTTCAAGCAACAAAGACATAATATCTAATAGCTGGACTATCAATGGCATTATCAAATCTGAGCTTGAAAGGTGTTGAAATTAAAATCTTAAAGAAAACAATCTCAAAGAAGAAAGAGGAAATTAATGATAAAGACAAAGTTATTGTAGAATATAAAAAATTGAAGGCTAATATGTTAATTGATATGACTAAATTATCAGGTAAACCATACTTGATAGGAGCCAAACATTTCATCTGGGTTGAAATCATCAATGAAGTAGCCAAGTTTTGGGATTATTTCAAAATAATAGATGATGAAATGTTGTCGATACATGAAGCAGATCATGTAATCCACAAATCATTTCATGAATTAGGAACAAAACCACAAGTTTCCACTCAAATCATAAAATTCCTAAATTTCAATTCTAGAGAAACATTGTCATGAAAAGGTGTTAATGATAGAAGTGATGGAAACTGAAAGAATTTTGACAAAGAGGAATCTAATACAACAAGATCAAAATGAATGCATAGCATTGAAAGTAAATGTGGAATCTTTTTCCAACAAATTTGAGAATTTAGAGAAGATGGGGTTACCTTCATCTTGGGATAATGATGGCAAGTTACTATCATATGAAAACTACAGAAAATGCTTGTTCATTTCTAGGGAAAAAGATGATAAGTTTCAAAATATGCTCAATAATCTAAGAAGTCAAACCATTGTTGACCTACTCATAGATGACTTCTATCTTTATGGAAGAAAAATAACTTATTTTCACATACCACAACATACAAAAGATACATTAAGTTGGATATTGTATTCAAGAAAATAAAATCATTCATTTATCCTTCATATGTGACTTGGAATCTCCTCCTCCAACTATTAGCAGGATGACTCACCAAAGAAGATGAAGAAAATCAGGATTTGACTTCTCCAAGTCTTGTTTTCAAAGAATCGAAGATTTTGTTGTATCTCAATATTTTAAGAAATGGGATCGAATAACCATCATTGGTTTCAACCTAACTTGTATAAATGTTCATGCAAACTCAATCTAAAGAGAGATTTTTGGCCCAAGCTTAACCTTTAATAAAAATTCTGCAACTTTTGAAGATTCAAACTTTTATGTATGAGACTATGTGATCTCCCTCTTCTTGTGTTATTTTCATGTGGTTAAATTCTTCTTAAATGTATCTATTGCCATGACTCTCATGACTTAGTACAATAACTACCATCATAATGTTTCAAAGTTATCATTAAAAGTTACATATTTTTTCAAATATACTATGAGTATAAAAAAGAGTGGTGCTTACATTTTATTATTCTTTTTTGAAACAAAAAGAAGTATTCCTTTACAATATTCTGACTTAAGGTATATAATTAAACATCACTTCTTCTTGTTGAAAGTTAAATAATTGTCTCGAAAATAGAATGATTTGCCTTCTAATCTTAAATATTTAAATATTCAAACACTAAAGATACATGCCTAAGTTAGCAACAAAAATATTTTGTTTTCTAACAAATTTACTAAAAAGCAAATCAATCAATCTAATGGATTCCTTGGCATAGTTTTCTAGCCATGACATCTCAAGGGTTACAATACTTCTATTCATATACAATGGATTCATGGCAACTCCATTGCACAAAAATTCCCTCATAATATGAGCTCTTGGTACCACTTTCATAGTGTTATTTTGGCTTAGTTCTGGTGCACTTGTGATAGGTGATGGCTAAGGAACTTGGCATTTATAGTGCACTCCAATGTTACAAAACCTAATCTTCATCCACAAACCTTGAAAGTGAATTTTCCTGAAAACGAGGCGATGGAGAAGATAGAGCAGATGAAGACGTTTAATATCACTCCCAAGAACCAAAAGAGAGTGAGAGCCTTGATAACATCAAGTTATACTCCAAACATTAAAGTAAATGGAAACTGCAACTTTTTTCCATAAATTATTTGTTTACAGAGAATATAAATCATTAAAACTGAAAACGATGGGAAATCGATGAAGCCTTTTAGATCGGACTCACGTCATTGTCATTTATTTTTGAAGCCTGGATGGTTGGATTCAATAACCTAGATTGAAACTTTATTTGTAGATAGCTTTCGTTCAAGTCATTCCAAGGTTAAAAGTCGTTGAATCTTCAAAAGCATTTTTACGAATCCATCACACAGAATGAGTCTCTATGATAGCGAGCCTAGGGTTTTATTTGTTGTCAATAATCTATTTTATCCGGAAGAAAGAAACAAATAGTGTTTTTGTTTGCTCGAGACGAAAGTGAAACGACTAGTGTTTCATAGATTTGTTTGCTCGGGACTTGTTGCACGTTGATATCCTTAGAAATGGGCCTAATAGTTCAAGAATTATTTGGCTCAAGGTTCGAATCCGGTGGCCAAAAAATTCAGCAAAATCTTTCAGAAACCTCCTCCTCGACTTCGAGCGGGATCATTAAAAAATTAAATGGCATGCCAACCAGTTAGGGTTTCAAGCACAGGGAACCAATTTTATGGGCTCATTGTCAATTCCATGACTTATTCATAATTGACGTGGGTCTATTTCTATTTCACTACTTGCTTTAGGGAATAACGAAACATTCTAGCAGCCTCCACCGCACACGGTTTAGACACTCATGATGCGGTAAGAGAAACTTCAGCTTCAGCCACATCAATAAAATTACAGGGTGGCCGACTGGTCTGATAAATTGAGAAGCAAGAAATGCAGAGAGAAAATAATAGAATAGTATATTGGAATGTATGAAGAAGAGAAGTTAAGTCTGAAGAAGTTACAATGCAATGGGAGATGGCTGAGCTAAATAGGCTTAAGCAAGACAAAAATAGAAAGTACAGTACAACTGGCAGTGTACGGTCAGACTGTTGAGGTTATATTATATTTTACACTCCCTCTTAATCTCAACAGTTACAAACATCAGCACTGATTATGCCTAAGTGTTGTCTCTGAAAATCAAAAGCGGATTTTCCCAGTGGCTTTGTAAAGATATCAGCACGCTGATCTTGAGAATCACAGAATTGTAGTGCAATATCCCCATTATTGACTAGCTCGCGTATGAAATGAAAACGAGTGTCAATGTGTTTACTTTTCTTGTGAAACACATGATTTTTGGATAAAGCAATTGCTGATGTATTATCACAGAAAATAGGAGTTGGATCATTTTCTGTATGTGACATATCTTTCAATATTCTTCTCAGCCACACAACTTGACATGAAGTTGAGGTAGCAGCGACATACTCTGCCTCTGCAGAAGATATTGAAACAATTGGTTGCTTCTTTGATGCCCATGAAATCAGGTTTGTGTCCAATTGAAAAACATGTCCAGATGTGCTTTTCCTGTCATCTAGGCTGCCTACAAAATCACTATTTGTGTAACCAGAAAGTTGATTACTATCAGATTTAGTGTACCATAATCCGAAATTGAGAGTTCCTGCAACATATCTCAAAATTCGTTTCGCCATTTTCCAATGAGAATCTTTGGGGGATTCCATGAATCTGGAAACAAGGATGGTTGCATACATAATGTCAAGCCTAGTTGCTGTAAGATACAACAAACTGCCTACTAAACTTTTGTACAGGGTAGAGTCCGTTGTAGGACCTTCATCATTCTTGATCAATTTTGTGCCTAGTGGTATAGGGATTTCTGTTGGATTGCATCCTTCCATGCGAAATCTTTTAATGATGTATGTTGCATACTTTTGCTGATAGACAAAAATGTCTTTGGTTGATTGATGAACTTCAATCCCTAAAAAATGTTTCATTATGCCAAGATCTGTCATCTCAAACTCAGATTGCATGGCATGTTTGAAATCTCTTAACTCAAGATTTCCTGTATAGATCATGTCATCAACATATAAACATACAATCAAGATTTTACCGTGCTGATCTATTTTGGTGTAAAGAGTTGGCTCATTTTGGCTTCTGCTGAAACCACTTTTGATCAGATAAGTGTCAATTATGTTGTACCAAGCTCTTGGAGCTTGCTTTAAGCCATACAAGGCTTTCTTCAACCGATATACTTTGGCTGGGTTCTCTTGGACTTCAAATCCAGGTGGTTG
>JZKD02S1182418.1:15164-31711 GCA_000966675.3 Picea glauca | reverse complement strand
CCATATTCATTATTGTCTGATTTTTCCTTTCAGCCACTCCATTCTGTTGTGGAGTATACCTGGCTGTTGTTTGCATAATAATGCCTTGTGATTTGCAGAAATTTGCAAATTCTCTAGAGTTGTATTCACCTCCTCCATCTGACCTAAGTGTTTTGACATATTTTCCACTCTGTTTTTCAGCTTCTGCCTTGAATTCTTTGAACTTTGCAAATGTTTCAGACTTGCGTCTGAGAAAATAGATCCATATTTTTCTGCTGAAATCATCAATAAACGTTAGAAAGTAAAAGCTACCACCTATTGACTCTGTTTTCATTGGTCCACATAGGTCAGTGTGAACAAGTTCAAGATGTTGTTTGGCTTGATTGGAAGACTGTGGAAAACTAGTTCTCTTATGTTTTCCAAGTATACAAGACTCACATGGGGGAATTTGCTCTTTAAAGATAGGTAGACCTTTGACCATGGAGTTCTTCTGAAGAAGACTTAGACTCTGGAATGGTATATGTCCAAATCTAGTATGTCAAACCATTGTTTCATTCATGGTTGATGCACTCTATGCATAAGGTTGACTCAGATTTGCAATTCTGAGGGTAAGGGGAAACATCCTATTTGTAGTCATATGGATTTCAGAAATCAATTTTCTGCTTGGGAATTTGTCATATATCTTGCAAGATGCTCCCTCAAAAAGTACCTTATATCCATGTTCAATGAGTTTTCCTACACTTAGCAAATTATGTTTTAAATCTGGAACATGATAGACATTGTATATGTCTTTCTTGACATTCTATTTAGTAAGAATAGGAACAGTTCATTTTCCTTGAACCTTGACTAAGTAATAATTTCCAAGTGTAATATCAGATGAAATTGAAGAATCAATGCATGAAAGTAATTCTTTGTTACCTGTCATATGATTGCTACATCCACTATCCAGCAACCAGAGATTTTTAGGTTGTTGTTCAGTGTTGTAGCACGAAAGAAACATACCTCCTGAGTTTTCTCTTGTGTGATTTGACACATGTGCTCTACCTGAGACTTAATCTGCTTGCTTCTTCCTACATTCAGATTCATAGTGCCCATACTTTTTGCAGTAATAGCATTATATGCTTGATTTCTCATTTGATCTTCTCCCTCTGCCTCTTTGAGGCTGGAAATTCTGGTGTTGATTTTATTGTTGTTGTCTTTGACCTTGGAAATTTTGATTCGGATATTGTTGTTTGTTTCCTCCACTGGAGTGAAGGTTACCTTGATTGCTCCCTCTTCCTTGGTGACCTTTGCTTTTTCCTCTGCCTCTCCCTCTGCTGAAGGAGAATTGAGTTTTGAAAGCATTGGAGATTGACTCATCTGTGAGATGCAGTCTGGTCTCATGTGTCACTAGAGAACCAATTACTTCATCTGTTGAAAAACTTGACAGATCCTTGGATTCAAGGATTGTTGTGACAACCATTTCGAATTTCTTGGTTAAGCTTCTGAGGATTTTCTCAACAATTCATTGATCAGTGATGGTTTCACCAATCAGTCTAATCTGGTTCACGATTCCCATGACTCTGGTCATGAACTAATCCACATTTTCAGACTTTGTCATCCTTAGAGTCTCAAATTGCGTCCTCAAGCTCTGCAGTTTAACTGTTTTGACCCTGTCATTTACTTGATAGGAAGATTTAAGGATGTCCCAGGCCTGTTTCGAAGTACCAGTGCCTGTGATTTTTGAGAAAATCGAGTCGTCCACAGAATTTTGAATCTAGAATTTCGCTTTATTTTCTTTGTTCCTTAGTGTTGCCTGAGCAATTCTCTGTGGATTTGTCATGGCAGAAAGCGCAGCTGGATCTGGTTCCGCATATCCAAGATCCACTGGTTCTCAGCACTCTTGTGCTTGCAAGAACGACCTCATTCAAAGAGACCAAAACTCGTAATTCTTTCCAAGAAGAATCGGACCCTGAGCTGGTCCTAAATTGCTAGACAACGCCATAAAAAAATTTTGCAGAAAAATAGAGAGAAATTTCGTATTTACCTCCGATCGCCGAAACGTCGATTTTCCGATGGCCGAAAAGATATTATCAACCTTGAATTGGCCTTAGTCACCATGCAATGTGACCACGTGCCTTGATGTTAAAGCGTTATGGGATTTTTCGGGTTTTTTGCCTTTCAAATTGCCGAAATGCAAAATTTTCTTTTGGACGATTTAACGGTCTAGATCTTCCTGACATCTGAGGGTCCAGATCTTATCGGGATATCGCGAATCAGGACTTCGTGAACCCTAAAGACGAGTTCTTCTGACTCCTCAATTCCTCGATGTCCGATTTACCGATGGCGCTTTCCTTTCGAGAAATTTCCTGATTCCTTTGATCTCCGCCACGCGTCCTCCTATATTGGACGGTCCTGATTTCTCCTCGTGATTTTGCGATTTGTTCTGTTCCAGACTTGTCGTCTCCAGGATCCGCGATTTGCCGAATCTCGTAATGCCGATGGACTCTGCTTTCAGGAAATTTTACGAAAGCCTTGATCTCTGCCACGCATCCCAACAGATGGACGACTCAAGTCTGCTTCGGGGGTTTCCCTGTGGAGTTTCCCGATCACTCGTTTTGACGAGATGACGTCAGCGGGGCCCCACAACGGAGCTTTCCTCCTGTCGGGATTTCGGACTTCGCAGTTCCGAAATGTTCGTGCTTCTTGTCCTCAGGATTCGCGAAATGTCGAATCCCGATGTGTCTATGGCCCTTTCCTTTTTGGGACTTTTCCCGAGTCCTTGGATTTATGCCACGTGTCCCCTCAAGATGGACAGTACTGATTCAACCTTGGGATATCGCAACTTGAGATGCTCCATTGACACAACTTCTCTGTCAACTTGAAACCCCGGATTCCGAAACGTCGAAGGTTTCCTCGATGTCTTCCACGTGTCCGGTCAAATGAACGACTGAGATCTGATCGCTATTTTGGGAATCACGATTTTGTGAGTTTCGAACTTGTGTTGCGACGGTCTTTCAAAACCGCAAACTTCGAAATGTCGATTTGACGACACTCGTATCTGTTGCCACTTGTCCTATGAGATGGACGGCTCACAAGTCCTCTCGGGATTTCGCAATATCGCGTATCGGAGTTTTTGGAGTGCAATCGCCTTTGTGCGTCCAACTCCCGATTACCGATATTGCGATGGGACAAGATTGATGACTCACTATCTTTCTCGATCCAACGGTCCAGAATGACTCGGAATTTCACGATTCACGAATTCTCATGGTAGTCTTTTGACCTTTACACCTTGCGAGTCAGCAAAATGCCGAGATCTTGCCACGTGTCTCTTGATGGACGATCCAGATGACGTTGGGACTTCACAAGTCGAAATTTCTCCTTGGCGCTCCAAATGACTAAACCTCGTGCACCTTCTCGCTGATCCAACATCTATCGGTCCTCTACGCAAGATCTAACGACTGAAACGCTTTCGCCTTTTCTGTGCTCTCTTCATCCCTTCTGAACTGGTTTCCCGCTTCGGATCTGTTCATAGGATGAATCTTACGACCTCAATGGTTGTTCTTTGAACCTGAGACGTGTTCTTTGCTCCTGTGGAAGAAAGATCTATGAATCTTTCAAAGATTTGAAATAGATACACAGATTCTTCATTCTCTACTACAATCTTTGACAGATTCGAGTGAATTTCGAAAAACGTTAAACGATGCTGCCTTCTGCAGCAATCTTTAGCAATTTTGAACAAATTCTTCGAGTTCGTTAAACGTTCTTTCATTCTGCAGCTCTTTTTCGTCAATCTTTGATGATTCTTGAAAAATGTGCAAGAATATTTAAATTTTCTTCTTCTACACTCTCTTCTTCCTCGTTCTTTTGAGCGTAGTATGCTCTGCAACCTCTGCAAGCTTCCTACGTTGATATTTTGAACGTAAGATGGTCTGCTTCCTCGTGGAAGTTTCTTGTGAGTATCTTTTGAGAGTATGACGGACGGCTCTCCAAACCTTGTGAAAGAGACTTTGTCACATGCTCTCAAGAATCCATGAAGCTCTATGTTGTGAGGATCGTGTTTCTCTATGGAATGTGTGAAGAGGGTTACTGCTGAAGCTCTGATACCATGATAAATTGAGAAGCAAGAAATGCAGAGAGAAAATAATAGAACAATATATTGGAATGTATGAAGAAGAGAAGTTAAGTCTGAAGAAGTTACAATGCAATGGGAGATGGCTGAGTTAAATAGGCTCAAGCAAGAAAACAATAGAAAGTATAGTTGTCTAGTATGGCTGGCAGTGTACAGTCATACTGTTGAGGTTACATTATATTTAACATGGTCTAAGGTGTCGGACTCAAGTTTTGGTCGTCGTAAGAGGGAGTGGGTTCAAATATGAGCATACATTCTGGAAAATCTTAGGTCAACATAACTGGAATGGATAGAGCAGATGAATGCTTAGGTAGAAATCTTTATTTGTCACAGTAGATCCAAAACTGATATAATATCACCCATTACTTGATTTGCAAACAAACATTGTTCTGTTCATATACAATGGGTTCATGGAAACCCCATTGCACAAAATTTTCCTCATAATATGATCTCTTGGTGCAACTTTCATATTGCTATTTTGGCTTAGTTCTGGTTTAGTTGTGATAGGTGATGGCTCAGGAACATGGTATTTACAGTGCACTCTGTTATCACAAAACTTTGCAGCTAGAAGAGGCCTAACTATCAAAGTTTTGGGTTTTTGCTAAAGTGTTAACTCCCTTAGTGGTAAACTGCGCAACCTACTATACTGCCAAGACACCTAAACACAATGGTTTCGACATTATAAAATACCACCAACTGCTCTGAACACGTTCAAGATTGAAGGCACTATGTTTTGACATTGCTTCCTAAACCTGCACACAGGCACAACATAAGTAGCACTACCTACATGCGCTACTTAATATTTCTAGCAAAAAACGAATTGTGCAGAGTTATTTTACCATTTTTTAGTCACTAACTTGAAACTTGGATTCTGAACAATTGAAAAGGTATTTTTGAAAACTAAAGGAGGTTTTTGTTCATAACATGCCAAATAAAAAAAACCTCTCTCAGTGTTTCAAAATGTGTTATGATTTGAGAGATATTAGACATATAAGTGGCGTTACCCAAATGTTTTACAACAACACTGCCTAATTTCCTGTAGCATTCACAGTTTTGATATTCGCCTTGTTGGGAGGTTTCCACATGTCAAGGAGGGTTCAAATGACTTCTCAAGGATTATTTAGATGTCAAGGGACACCTGCACCTAATATTTAGCTCCAACAAAGGCCTCATGCAATGAGGTGGAGACATTTTATTAATGACTTCCAACAAATTCCTGAAAATTAGCAGTTTGTTGGATTTTTGTCTCTTTGATTGTTACCACCTATCTCTAAGGCTTAGAATCCAATGGAGGAGATGAGATTGAATATCCTTAGTTCATTTGGATTCTATTGTCTATTTAAAGAAGGAAATATCTCTTGGAGAAGGAGAGGATGGATGAGCCAAGAGAGGCTAGAGAGAGTAGGAGTAGGTAGTGTTTCTGTGTATGTTCATTTATAAGCCTGTGAGCATTTTATGATTGTATGTATTACTGCTATTGGAGACTCATGAGAGTTGTGACTTAAGATTGTAACTCTTCTATTTATATTTCTTCTTATTTGAATATATTGCAGATTTTAGGATCAAAGGCTGTTAATGATTTATGGATCCCTAAGCAGCAGAGGATCTGTTGTATTTTTCCCACCAGTCATTGTTTATATTCAAGTATTTGTTGATTCATTAAATTGAGAGGATCTCTGTTTAGTGAACATTCTACCTTATGTTTTCCTTCTTCATTCTTCCACTTATCAACATATAATCTTGTTTTCTGTTGAGTTGTTTTTGTGCCTTCGCTGAGTAGGATGTTTGTGACTCCCTTGCCCATTGGTGTAGCCTACTGATCTATATTTTGCATCCCTTTCTCTTTCTTTATCCATCTTGCTGAGCCACCTATTCAAAACCAAAATTATGTTTTACATTCTGATGGGTGCTGAGCTTACACTTTAGCAGTCAAAGTGTGACTTTCAGTGCTAACATTTTTGGTGTCGTTGCCAGGGACAGATTTGAGAAGATTGAAAAGCTCCCTGGGATGAACGACACTGCACAACTCCATCTTTAGATGGTGATTGAAGTTGGACACCTTCAAGACTACACATTCACCATGGTGACTCCATTATTCAGAATATTTTGGTGACTCCACTGGGGATGAGAAAAATCAAATGGCTATGAAGGCTATCCTGGCCAGGAGGTTTTCCCCACTCAATTTCTTAGCCATAGATGATTATCCACATATTGTGCCTCAAATTGATGATTGGAAAGATCTGCTGCCCAAATTTTATGAAGGTGATGATAATAACCCTTTTGAGCATGTTCATGAATTTCATGCTTTGATGCAGCAGCTTGATGTCCATCATGAAGATATATTGATGAAAATGTTTATGTATTCATTGGAAGACGATGCGAGGAAATGGTATAGAACACTCCCTGCTTCTAGTATTTCCTCTTTGAAGGAATTTCATGACGTTTTTTATTCTCATTGCAAGATAATTTAACCAGCTGAAAGACTTTTTGAGAATTGTTGTGAGGGGTATGCATCATATATTCAAGATTCAACAAATGATTCCTCTAGTAGTGATGATGAAGGGGATGATGATAGAGAGAATGACTTAGATGATGAGTTTCATAATGATTTTCCTAAATTTGAAGAACAAATGCATCATTCATATCAAAATCTAGGTCCCCAAGAGAATGATCAATATGGACAATCCTTAAGTCAATATTGAATGAGAATGATCATTATTGAATGAGAATGATCAATATGGACAATCCTTAAGTCAATATTGAATGATCATTCTCGATTCCTTAAGTCAATATGGACAATCCTTTTCTCGATTCCTTAAGTCAAGAGGTCATCTTAGGTTCAGATTTATTTCATCATGAGAATAATATTACAGCTTGTCATGAACGAATTCATAGCTTACCAGTTGTTGTTGTAATCCCTCCTATTGTTAATGAACCAGTGTGCCATGATTTGCCAAGTTTTGATGACTATGAGGATGTTTTCACTGAACAACCAATTGTCCCAGCTATTGTACTAATCCCCTCAGCCATTAATAGTCAAATGAACATTGATTCACCTTTGTATGATGATTATGAAGATGATTTCCATGAACAATCTATTGAAGACTTTATATTAGAAAAGTACCCTTCCCATCAAAGCAACAATATCTTGTTTCAACCCTCATGTCATATTTTTGTTGCTGAAAAAGGAGAAGATGATAATCTAAGTTTAGAAGGTAAAAAAAATGAGAAATTGGGACCATAAGCCAAGCTATGATGAATATCCCTCACAATCAAAAGATAAGATAGAAGAATGTAGTTTCCCAAGAACTTCTAAATGTGATGAACTACCCTATCAACCCCCTATTCCTCTTGAAGACACAAGCAAAGTTTCATCAAGCAGCCAAGATCAAATGCCATGTGATCAGATGAGAAAGGTTGAAATTAAAGAAAGACAAGCATCACTAAGAATTTTCCCTAATACACCTCATGACCAAGAGTGGACCAAGGCCATATGCATTGAGGATGAATCAGAAAATCAGCAAGCCAAACAACAACCAAGAATAGTGGAGGAAGGACCTAATGCAATACTTTTCCTTTTTACACAAAGCAATGTCGTAGGGGCAAGTATTGATGATGTTTTTCAGAATCCATTTGTAGCCTGTCTGCAAGAAAAAAGTGGGCCTAGGCTCATTGATTTCTTCAATGGAAAGTGTATTTCCAAATGTTTCTTTGACGTGTCTTCAAGTAAGAATTATCTCTGGTGCTTAAGGAAGCACTTTTCAAAGCTTCAAACAATTGAAAAAATGATGAAATGGCTTCATTGGTTGTTTCATGTAACTTGAATGCTTCATTTTCCCAATAATTAGAGTAGGTGTGTGAAATAATCTTGTTGAACAAGCATCATTTTCATCATTTTTGTCAGGTCCAGTTTTCATTTGCATTTAGTTTCAGTTGAAAGTCACAGATCAAAGCAGATTGTAGAGGTTAAAAGTTGGGAGCAACCCTAGGATAAGGCACTAAAACTACAAGAGTTAATAGAGCCTCATAGGGAGGACTCTATCCCCCATGGAGCCTATGTTAGCATAAGATTTTGTAGCTAGAAGAGGCCTAATTATCATAGTTTTGGGCTTTTTCTAAAGTGTTAACTCCCTCAGTGGTAAAGTGCACAAACTACTATATTTCCAAGACACCTAAACACAATGGGTTCGACATTATAAAATACCACCAACTGATATGCACACATTCAAGATTGAATGCACTGCATTTTGACATTTCTACCTAAACCTGCATACAGGCGCAACATAAGTGGCACTACCTATAGGCGCTACCTAATATTTCTGGCATAAAACGAATTGTGCAGAGTTATTTTATGAGTTTTTAGTCACTAACTTGAAAATCAGATTCTGAACAATTGAGAAGTTATTTTTGAAAAATGGAGGAGGTTTTTGTTCATAACATGCCAAATAACAAAAACCTCTCTCAGTTTTTTAAAATGTGTTATGGTTTGAGATATATTAGACATAGAAGTTGTGTTACCCGACTATTTTAGAGCGGCACTACCTAATTTTTTGTAGCGGTCAAGTTTTTGATATTCACCTTGTTGGGAGGTTTCCACATGTC
The DNA here is from genome assembly GCA_000966675.3 of Picea glauca. Lineage (NCBI taxonomy): Eukaryota > Viridiplantae > Streptophyta > Pinopsida > Pinales > Pinaceae > Picea > Picea glauca. Next base: position 23,019 of record JZKD02S1182418.1, on the reverse strand, counting down.
AAGGAGGGTTCAAATGACTTCTCAAGGACCATTTAGATGTAAAGGGACACCTGCACCTAATATTTAGCTCCAGAAAAGGCCTCATTCAATGAGGTGGAGACATTTTGTTAATGGCTTCCAACAAATTCCTGAAAATTAGCAATTTGTTGGATTTTTGTCTCTTTGATTGTTGCCACCTATCTCTAAGGCTTAGAATACAATGGAGGAGATGGGATATGACCTCCTTATTTAATTTGGATGCTATTTTCTATTTAAATAAGGAAAGATATTTTGGATAAGGAGAGGATGGATGAGCCAAGAGAGGCTAGAGAGAGTAGGAGTAGGTAGTTTTTCTGTGTATGTTCATTTGTAAGCCAGTGGGCATTTTATGATTGTAAGAATTACCGATTTTGGATACTCATGAGAGTTGTGAATTCAGAGTGTAACTCTTCTATTTATAGTTCTTCTTATTTGAATATATTTCATATTTTAGGATAAAAGGCTATCAATGATTTATGGATCCCTAAGCAGCAGATGATCTGTTGTATTTTGCCCATCGGTCATTGTTTATATTCAAGTATTTGTTGATTCATTAAATTGAGAGAATATTTGTTTAGTGAACATTATACCTTATGTTTTCCTTCTTCATTCTTCCACTTATCAGCATACAATATTGTTTTCTGTTGAGTAGTTTTTGTGCCTTTGTTGAGTAGGATGTTTGTGGCTCCATTGCCCACTGGTGTAGCCTACTAATATATAGTTTGCAGCCCTTTATCTTTATTTATCCATCTTGTTGATCCACCTATTCAAAACCAAAATTATCTTTTACATACTGATGGGTGCTGAGCTTACACTTTAGCAGTCAAAGTGTGACTTTCAATGCTAACACACTCCTTATATTATATTAGTACCATTGGTAATGATTAGTTTTACTTCTTTTGAATGACTTGAAATGGTTACAATCCTTTGATCATGTGTATATCAAATGGTGGATATAATTTGGAGGAATTTATGTTATTGAGTATATTGGTAACTTTGCAAGGTGGACATGGTTCAATTTATGATAAGTGAGAAGTATTTGTTGACTCTGGGAAAATTGGCTAGATGCTAATAACAATGGTATTGACTCTACTTGATATCCTACCTTTTATAATTTGGCCAATTTCCTTGGGATTGTTGAGTTGTGAAGGGTTACTAGGCTATCTTGATTTGAGGACATAAGAGGGGAAGAAAAGAGCTAGAATGAATGATTTGTTTGTATTATTTATGTTGAGAAAGAATTCCATAGACATTATATGCTCATAGTATTTTGTTTGAATAGGTTTCACAGTGCCACTTAGGCTAGCAAACACTAGATCAATCTTTGAGTATGATTATTGTGATCACTATTAGCACAAGTACCTTCATGAATAATGTTGTAATGATTGAGAAGACTAAAAGTGGAAACTTGATGGTGTGTAATTTCTAGTAGTTGAAGGTACTTCTTTCCAATCATGAAGAACTTTTTACTTTGACAAGGATAAGGTGTGAAAGGTGTAAAGTACAAGTATATAGCTTGCAAACATTTGTTCCTCTCATTTTTATTGTGATGGATGCTTTTCAAATATGAGATGCTCAATTTTCAATCCAAAGGTGATTATATCTATTAAATTTCACAATATTTACCTTTCATTAAAGATCAAGATAACAAGTTGTGGCTTTGATAGGGTATGATAAAAGTGCCCTAAGTTAAAAGAAGACTTTCATTCACATGGACCATTTGAATCAAATTGTCATTATATTTACAAAATGAATTGCATACTAAGAATTATGTGTCTTCGTTTTTTGATTCAAGCAGACAAGCACATAACCTCCTAGGTGTGTTACCTTTTTTACTAGCCGCTCAAACTAAGAAATACAATGGTAAGAGAATTTGGCTTTGCTTTAGTAGTTGGTTGAATGGAACGATATATTTTTGGGTACAATATTTCCTAGTAAGTGTGTATTCAAGATCACTACATAGATATGGTTATAGGACAAGGGACAATTCCAATGAGAATTCTTAATGGAGATGTCATATAAAACGATCTTAAAGAAGAACCTTTAATTTGTAAGTCAATGGATATTTCTACCATGGTTATTGACCTGTTATGAGGCACTCATCAAGAATGTAGTCCCAAGTAGGTTGAATATGGGGAAAGGATATACCTTTCTCAAGATCTAGAATTTGAGGAATTGGTTGCTCACATTAGTTATTTACTTGGGTTGTTTTGTTGTAAGAATTTGTAGTTGGATACAAGATTCAAGGACGTGATAATGTTGATATTGATTGTGCTATGTTGACACTGTTTTGCTCTTGTTCAGATTACAAATTTGTATTTCTAATATAACCCAATGGATATTCCATCTATGTGTATGCTCCCAATTGTGTTGTTATACAAAAGTGTTGTGTAATTTGAGATTACAGAGATTTAGGCTGCTATGTTTACTCAAGGGGTTATTGGTTACATGCACCACACCATCATTCACAATAAACTCATTTGATTGATCAGGAATCTACAATGGGTTGACCAGGTAAATACAATCAATTACATAAATCATGATCCACATACTTCTAATTGGTTCTATCTTAGAACATAAACAATGGGTATTTCATATTGGAGTATAATCAAAGATGAGAGGGATGGTTTCTTTAGGACCCTTATCTTTTCTATCAAGCATGTTTGTTGCGAATATGATCTTTTGAAATTTTGGCTTATGAAGAAAATGTTAAATGGTTGGATTTCATTTGCATATGATTGTGTAGGGGATCTTTTGCATCACAGAGTAAACTAATTAAGGGATCATGTGATCAAATAAAAATGAAATGGATTAAACAGGAAACTTGGCATCTGATAGGGTGATTATACATACCCCTAAATTGTCAACCCTCTTGTTGAAAGAAGAGTAAATGATTGTCAATAGTGTCTTGATAAGAACCTAGCACTCATATTATTAATGATCCAGCCAAGACTCATAAAATTAACCTAGTAAATCCATGGGCTAGATGGATGTTTGGATGATAAATCATTCCTTAGAGATAAATCTCATATCCACTATGTGTTATGAAGGCTAATAAATTTGATTTCATTGATAAGTATTTACCCTTCATGTGATTGTGGTATGTTTCAACTATGGTGTTGAAATGATTATCATTTCCATGATATTATGTTATGTGTGGTTTCAACTATTTTGCTGAAAGGATTCTCATTTTCAGGATGCTATGTTATATGTGGTTCCAACTATTATGTTGATGCAAATTTATATGGTTATATATTTGGTAAATATATGTGGAGGTTATATTTATTATCATAATATCTCATGTAGTGATGACAATGATATTGTATTTTCATGATGACATGCAAGAGTTAGAATGAGGATCATGATTGTGGTTGAAAGGGGTGGTTTATTTTATGATCTCATGGGATCCCATAACCACGAAGGAGAATATTACAAGTAACATCTTATGGGTTGGGGAAAATTCAATCTACTACTTATGCTAGTAATTATTATGACTTGTATTGGAATTGTTATACCGAAGTCCTCAAGAGTGGTTGGATCATTGAACGTGACTAGTGTTGTTGATTCTTTGTGGCTTCAGGAGGTATTCCCACTAGAGACCAAGGTGAAAAGCATGTGGGAATTTTCATTGGCACTATTTTTTACTTTTGTTTCAGTGAAATAAGCTTAGAAATGAGGCTAGAGCCTCATGGGAAAGTTTATGGGATTTATGGTATTGTGTGGGGGTGCCACACCCACAAAGAAGATTAAAATATTCTAATTAATTATTGAGTTTAGGAATGGCTCTTAAAATGACTCATTGGAATCCTATATAAAGGAGAGATGACAATGTGAAACTACATCATCATTGTGGAAGAATGGAGTTGGCATAAGTGAGTCTACACTTGTGTTAAGGAGGTTTGGTGATCTCATCTAGGAAAGTATGAAAAGTGGTGAATCTAGCCTAGGAGAAATAAGGTGGTAGAGATCAAAGTGTATGGAGGTGACCAATACCATTTAACTGTACTCAGGTGTGGTTCATAGATAGGTTAAGAGTGTATATACATGGGTTGTAGAAGGAATAATCACATATAGGGTATATGCAGTTTGCAATAGATCAAACCATATATGTCCATGGGTTTCCAGTTGGTGAATTGTGTATCCATTTTTCTAGGAAGGTATAGGTCTGTACAAGATAACAAGTGACGTGGCAAGTCATATAGGTGATCTACAACAAATTATTGGGCAGAGGAGATTTCTAGGTATTGTTAAGGTTTTGTCTTCTTGTTTGTATATTGGAAGACAAGCTTGTCCTTAGATTTTGTGATTTTAAGAGGACTAGTTCTATCCTCAGTTTTGGTGACTTTGAGAGGATTGGTTTTGGTCCTCATATTTGGAGAATTGGATAAAGTTACAAAACATAATTATTGTGTCTCTTGTGTATTGACTATTCATCTCTAATCTTGTTGTTTTCGTTGTATATGTTTTTCAAGCAATAGTTTTAATTTAAAGTTATTCAGTGATAGTTAGATCACTAGGAAGCAATTATCATAGCTTGGGATTTGAGGAAAAGGGGATCATCTTGAGAAACTTTGTTGGCTATGACACTAGAAGAGTGTTGTACTTTTTCTTGTTCTCGGTAGGTCAATATGGTGAATACATTGAAGCTTGATGATATGTTGGCAAGGGAAACCAACTTACGGGCTTGGAAGGAAAGGGTATTCCTTCTATTGGAAGAGAATGACCTTAAGGTGTATGTTGAGGATGTGGTTCCTAGCCTAACTGATCCAGTAGATTTGGAATTTCACAAGAAGAGGGAAGTGAAGGGAAAGTAGGTATTGCTAGAGTCCTTGAAGGACCACTTGATTCCTCACATTTCCATGAAAACAACTTCCAAGGATATGTAGGATGATTTGGTGGGTCTTTACCAAAACAAGAATACCAGTAGGATGCTACACTTGAAGGATTAGCTTTAGATTATTAGGATGACTAGTGAAGACACAATTCTCAATTATCTTATGAATATTAATGAGATTCAAAATCAGCTCATAGCTATTGATGAGACAGTGTAGGATGTGGAGTTGGTAAATGTAGCATTAAGAGATCTTTGTAGGTCCTAGGAGACATTCATGCAGGGGATATGCAAGAGATAAGTTTCTAGACTTAGACAAAGTTTGTCTCAGTGACTAAGAATGTGGCCATTTAGACAGACCAGATAGAAATATGAGCTCCCGTGACCGTGGATGCAGTCAGTCAGACAAATTGGAAAGCTGGATATGTTCGAGTGACCAAGGATGCGACCGTTTTCCACAATGATAGAGGGAGTAGTCAATATGGACTATTGGAGTATATATATGTGTGTGTGTGTGTGTGTGTGTGTGTGTGTGTGTGTGTGTGTGTGTATGGGGTGGATGATCTAGAGTTATATCTATTATGTATGACACTAGTGCATCCAGATGTTGGTGGATGGGATACTTCCCTCGCTAAGAGGGAGTGTTGATTTTTTGTAGCTTCTGGAGATATTCCCACTATAGGCCAAGTTTCCAAGCATGTGGGAATGTTCGTTGGAAACAGTTTGGACTTTCGTTTCAGTGAAATCGGCCTAGAAATGAGGCTAGGGCCTCATGGGAAAGTTGATGGAATTTGTGGGTTTGTGTGGGCATGCCACTCCCACAAAGAGGATCAAAATATTCTAATTAATTATTGATTTTAGGAAGGGCTCCTAAACTCACTCATTGGACTCCTATATAAAGTAAAGATGTCATTGTGACATTACATCATCATTGTAGAATAATGGAGATGGAAAAAGTGAGTCTGCACTTGTGTCAAGGAGGATTGGTGATCTCATCTAGGAAGGTCTGTAAGGTGGTGAATCTTACCTAGGATAAATATGGTTTCATAGAGTAAGTGTATGAAGGTGACTGTACCAGTTTTCATTACTCATACATTGTTTGCATATGGGTGAAGCACATATATATGTGGGTTGTAGAAGGATGAATCATGTATAGGGTATAGAAAGTTTGCAAGAGAGAAAACTGTGTATGTCTGTGGGTTTCCAATTGGTGAATCATGTATCTAGTTTTCTGGGATGGTAAATATCCATACAGGATGACAAGTGACATCAACATGTCGTACATGTGATATAAAACAAATTATAGTGTAGAGGATATTTCCATATATTTTTGAGGTTTGGTTTTATTATTTGTATATTGGAGGACAAGGTTGTCCTCAGATTTGGTGAATTTGAGAGGACTAGTTTTGTCCTCAGTTTTGATGACTTTGAGAGGATTGGTTTTGGTCCTTAGGTTTGGAGAATTGGAAAAAGTTACAAAACATAATTATTATGTCTCTTATGTATTGATGATTCATCTATGATCTTGTTGTTTCCATTGTATATGTTTTTCATTCAATAGTTTTAGTGTAAAGTTGTTCAGTGAGAGTTAGATCACTAGGAAGTAATTTTCATGTCTGAAATTAGTCACATAGAGTTTCCTATGAAAATTGATAGGGATTGGACTTCAATTTATGGGGTTGTACTTGGTTGTTGTGGAGGGAGTTTAGGACAGCCTTTTGAGATTCCTGGTGTACGTGAGTACTGATTGAGATGCCTTCTTGTGAAGATGAGGTCTTGAGCCTTGCAACTCTGGATAGACTGCTAGGCTTTAAGCCTAGTTCCAAAAGTTGAGAAGGATGACTCGAGAGTACTCATGATTTCTAGGTGTTGTGATGTGGACTTTCGATGCCTGTTATAGTCACTTGGGTGGCTTATACTAGTCCAACAGAGGATGTTGTGGACGATATGGTGAGATGATTAAAAACCTATAAGAAACATAATCAAAACTAATTTCAATACAAAGTTCCTTGAAGGAGGGGTGCATGTCATGCCCCATATATTATTATTATTTATACTTAATAATAATAATAATATCAGGAATATCATAATTCTCCTAATAGGGTCGAATAAATACATATTTTTTTCCTTTGTGGTTCACGACGCAAATCTTGCTATGTCCATATTAATCCCTCTTGAGATATGAAGAATATAGGAGGGTCAATAATTTATATAATATTGGCTCACAAAGAGTATCATGTTGCATAGATGAGACTCGAGTTGGGTGGGGAGGAGAAAACTCCCCACCCCGACCAATTGAGTTGCACCCACTTGAAAGGAATAATAAATACTTATTGGAATAAACAATAATAATGAAATATATAATAATTACCCTAAAGGGGGTCATAATAAGTATTCTTTTGTGTATTTCGGTCATTAAAGAGAAGGGTAAAATAAGTAACCGTAATTAATGGAGAAACCCTAAAGTGAAATAAATAATTAAATAATGGACCCTAGGGATTGGGTTCTTTACCATGGATGGACTCTATATAAAGAAGGAAAATTATTTCTATTGGAAATCTCTCTAAGGATGAATCTAAAGAGAGGGTAAGGATAAGGAATCACTAGCATGGTAGTAGACTGAAATCTCATGGTTGGCTTGCTACTAAATATTGAGTAACAAGGTCTACGGTTGGGTGGAGAGTCATCCCCCACTTTGTTTTGTGGTTGTCACGCCAATAATTAATGTATGGTGTTATGACCCAAGGGGAACATACATAGGGATAATTGTATATGATATGACCACAAGGGGGGGCATACATGGGCCTAAAATGTACATTTATTGTGTAAATACATATGTAGTAGGGTCAGCCTACCAATAATTTGACCTCATGTGAAAGTGTGAATAGATATATATAGAGATCATGTATTCATTAATGTGAGGAAGGTGAATTGTGATGTATAAAGGTATTTGGTTATTTGGTTCCCCTATTATTTAAGAAGTTATTATATAAATTATATATCTTT
>JZKD02S1182352.1:0-12656 GCA_000966675.3 Picea glauca | reverse complement strand
TTTTACATAGGAATTAGTTCCTTAATAATAGTGCTAAGTGTGTGCAATTATGGATATTGTTGCCAAAATAATCTTTGGAATCTCTTAGAACTAGAATGAGGAATTTTATCTAAATTTAGACCAAGGATTTCTCCAATTTGTTGATAGATTATGATTGTATGGATCTAGATAGATGGTGAGATTTGAATGTATTTTGTATCTTATAATCTATAATGTTGACGTTGTTGGGGAGAATAGAGGAAAATAGAGTGTGTACTCTGTATGTGAAAAAAAGGATAATCTTCACCCATTTCCTATTCCATTTAGGCTATTCTCTTTGTGAGCAGTATCTCTGTGGTTGATTAAATAAACTTGTAATATATAATTTCAATATTGATATATAGCATCGTGTTTTTATATTTATGAGGTGTGGTTTATATGATCTGTGTTTAGATATTTGGATGCATATATCAGAACTTGATGAGAGTTATTGAGTGGAATACAACTAATGCTTAATGTTGAATAACACAACAACTCACTATGTTACCTAGAAATGTGTGTTCTCTATCTAACAACCTGAGTCAATTGGTTATTGATTGATATTGGTTGTAGTGATCAAATCGAGGAATAGAAGGGAATTCTTTCTTGTTTGAAATCACAGTGAGTATAGAATTATCCACACTACATTGAGAGCGAGATGGAAGATTAATTTCATCATTGAATCTATATCCAACTTGTTGTGAACACTGAAGGAAACCCTAGTGTGCAGTACTCAACTCTCAATCGCTTCGATAGAAACTTAAATAGTGAGTAGATTCTTCTAGAATGAGTTACACCATTGGATTGAGAAAATGAGGGTCACAATTGGTTGTATATAGAGGAATCCTTGAAAGGTCAAAGTCACTCTCACCATTGATTTGATTCTCGTCAATGGTTGTTGAGTCATGTTGGGGTATAGGTTTGAATTTTCTCCAACTTATTTAAGATTTTCCAAAAATCATTGGGAGGAAGCTAACAAGATTCAACCTATGTATTTAAAGTTAAAACAAATATTGGTGGAATGAAATTGTAGAACGATAAAAAATGATTTATTTAAGTGGGAGTTCAATATATTTGAACAATGCAACTAGTGTAGCTCAAAGGCCATCCATTTTCCACTAAAAGGAAACAAAGCTATGCATTATTCATGCGTGCAATATAATGAATACAAATATTTACGACAGGGAAAACTTTACCAAAAAGGAAGTGGCATTATTCAGGAAGACGATATTATGAACACAGATAATCATAGTCCCAGCCAAGAAAGACTCAATAAAAAATAAATTAAATAAAAAATGAGCAGGATTTGCATACCTGATATTCGTAATTTATTGTGATTCTAAAGACGAGTCCTTTCAAAATGGATATCATTGGAATCAACAGAGTGCCGAGGATTACATATACAAAATCGAGAGTTGCATAACTTATCTTACTTAAATATTAATATTTAACCTTGGAATCCCTGCAAAATGCATATCAATAGAATCCGTGAAGTATCAAAAACTCGATTCAACTGTCGAATTGAGGGATGAAAACACAAAGAGATATAAAATTTCATGATACCATCCTCCCCTTTGCCCTTTGTGTGGGGCTTGACTCCTCTCAAAATTAGATCTAGTTGATTAGGTAGAATGGTCGTTCATTTTGATCACATTGGCGAGTCAAAAAAAAGAGTGAAATTTAACCATATGAAAATACTATGAAGGAAATGCAGATATGGAAATTGAGAATTGGGTTCCCTCTAAAAAAATTTCCCATTTAAAATTCCCCTCTGTATTTCAACTTTTCCACAAAATGTTTAATCCTTTTGAATATTTAACACCACAATCACACCATTCATGCCGTGGAGAGTGCAACATGGGTTACACAAAAGTAAACCATATGACCATAGGTTTGATTCTTCCACCTGTAAACCATGCACTGTTTATGTTGCATTCATCAAGAAACATTAAATATAATGGAGTGTCATCTATTCTTGGAAAGAAATTTTAGAAGCCTTAGGTTTTGAGTCTATAATAAATGAGAGTTTTTGTTTTTTTGTTTTAGAGTGGAATTGCATTTAAATTAGTTTTTTGAGAGGTTGATCATATTAAAAGACATGTTCATAATTAATAATGCCCTATTACCAATGCCTAAGATGATAACACTGCATACACAATGGATGACATGGAAAATATTCTAGATGATGACTTGGAGGGAGAAGATGCTTTGTGGACCAAAGATGGTCTTTTTAGAATAGATGAAACGTACAAACATCTATACAATCTCTATTATTTAAAAGTGACAGGCGATTTTCATGTGAAGTCTGAATCTAACGTTGAATTGGGAGAATATTTGAAGTGCTTGATTGAAAATAAGGAAATTCACAAAACTTCTAGGGTTTCTCCATTAACTTGGACCGATGAGAAAGGTAGCCTGAAAAACCCTAGATTTATATCTGACATTAATCCTCATGTCACAAAACTAGATTGCTTCAAATATATAGAGAATAGGTAGCCCTGACTGTACGGAGGTCAAGTGAAGGCAAAGAGACAACAAAAAAGTTTGAAGGTGTGAAATGACCATCCTCTCTATATTTTGGGGAAGGATGTGTAATTAGAGCAGGCTGTAGGTCTAGCTTCAAAGGCTTTGGTGGGAACATTTTTCTATTTGAAGATGACAAAATAAAATCTTAAGAATTGGATTCAAGACCACTAGAAATCCTTGGTCAACTATTTTCCCCATTTAAGTATGTTATCGAATCATTGGATCCTATTTCAATTCTTATTGGAGGGAGATATTTTAAAGATTTCAGCTAGTCCATGGATTATTGGTCATGGGGTTGTGATGCTCAAAAGATGGAAACCTGGATTTAATCCATATATGAAGTCCTTTTCCAAGTGTTTTGTATGGATGATCCTCTCAAAATTTCTAGTAGAGTTATGGGTTACACAAATCTTCGTAGATCTAGAAAACATTGTGGAAAGGTTTGTGTATTTTTACGAGAAGATCTTGTGTTGGAACAATGAAAGGATTGGATGGGTACTGCTAGAATTTGATTCAGAAAAGGGTTTTTTAGAGGATACAGAGGTGTCTACAGGGGAAAGTTCTTTCATCCAATTTTTGGATTACTGGAGGGAACCATTTCGATGCCATCATTTCTATCAGGCAGGTCATATAAAAGAAAACTGTCCTTTGTTGATCAAAGCATAAGCAAAGGAAGGTGATAAGGGTTCTCAACCATCTCAACTTCCCTTGGATTTTTTTCAGGTCCACCCTCTCCAAGAAGTCAGGAGAGAAACTCTTTTTTTAGTAATATGAAGATATTTTTCCCCTCTTTTTTCAATAGTTTATCAAGTGAGGATATAAAAATTCTTCATGATAATGAGCGGCTAGTAGAAATTTTTGGGGGTTTTGGGAGATTGTTTTAAATTTTTTTGAAGAACTTCCAACAAAGAATTTGATGTTTCCTGATAAGCTTCCTCTACAACAATAAAAAAACTAGACGATGTTAAATACCCCTACACAATCCGTCTCACCAAACCAGTTTGTAAAAAATAGTGGTTATGAGGAAACCCAAATTCAGACCCTAGCTCGATTTGTTTTTAATGGGGAGCCCACTCCTTCTTACAAAGAAGTTATGGAATTTTGTTGGGTATATGTTATATTCTTTGCATGTGTGTGTGTGTGTGGGTGCATCAGGTTCAACAACTGCATATGAAAATCCATATAGTAGTTCTCTTTGTTTCATGTGTGTCGGGCGCTTCCTAGGGGGGGTCCAGGTATGGCCCCCTTGGTTATGCGTAGCGTTCGGGGCAGCGGCCCAAAAATTTTTTTTGGGCGGTTTTTTCTTTTTTTAGCAGATTTTGCTATTTTTAGTGGTATTCTAAATTCATCTTGGATTAAGGGATTAGGGTTTTGGTATCTACAAAATACCTAAAGAAATTGTATATATTGTATGGTGAATGGTGAAATTAGATATAATGAATATAAGAAAGGTTTTCCCTAGTTGAGGGTTTCCGGTATAAATCTCTGTGTATTATGTGAATGAGCCATTGATTAATTTATGTTTTTATTAAGAATATATATGCATTTCTTTACTTCGTAGGTTTAAAACTTACATGTGGTATCAGAGCTCATTTTGGCTTCAGAGGGACGCCTTTGTTGTTGAGGTTTTATATTGGTCTTGATAGATCAAGTTTATCTTGGGTTTGTGATAAAACTGGGTTTAGTGGGAGCTTTTGCAGTGGAGATTCAAGTATAGAAAGAGGAATGAAGAGCTCATCTAGAATCGAAATAGAGAAGTTCAATGGTAAAAAATTTGAGCTATGGAAGCTCAAGATGGAGGACCTTCTTGTAGAAAAAGAACAATGGATCGTTGTGGATCCTGGTACACAGCCTACTGGTACACCGTCTGCTAGCACACAGGCTAATGGTACATAACCTACTAGTACACAAACTACTAGTACACCACCTACTGGTATGTCGAAGGAATATTAGGAGAAGTTGAACATAAGAGCAAGGAGTACTATTCGACTCTGCTTGGAAGATTCGATGTTGTTGAATGTCTCGAGAGAATCTACAACCAAGGAACTATGGGATAAGTTGGGGAGTTTGTATCAGTCAAAGTCCCTAGTAAACAAGTTGTTTCTTCGAAAGAAGCTATATCATCCTAGGATGGAAGATGGAGATTTTGTGAAAGAACATCTAAATGCCTTTAATACTCTAGTAAGTCAACTTATCTCTATTAATATTATGATTGCAGAAGAAGATAAGTGTATTAATTTGTTATGTTCTTTGCTAGACTCTTGGGATAATCTAGTTGTAGCAATTGGTAGTACCACTCAATCTACATTGAAGTATGAGGATGTAGTTTCATCCTTGTTATCTGAAGAGATGAGGCGGAAAAGCATGGATAGTCATAGCATAGATGCTTTATTTGTAAGAGGTCATACCCAAGAAAATAATCTTGGTAAGCCTTCAGGGGGGAGATCTAAATCTACAGGTAGATCTAAGTCTCCAGGAAAATATTTGAGAAAATGATGGAAGTGTGGTAAAACAGGGAATTATAAGAAAGATTGCAAGTCTAAGAAGGTTGAAAAACCAAAGGGATCTAATAGTACCTCTTCCAGAGAGGCGAAAACCTCCACTGAAGAAGGAGGTGATGTTTACTTGGAATCTACAGGTACACATGCAGACTGTGATGTATGGTTGATCGAATCAGGTGCATCATACCATATGACTCCTCATAGGAAGTGGTTCTCTGAATATGAAAAATATGATGGTGGTGATGCATTCCTAGGAGATGACTCGAAAACCAAAATCATGGGACATGGAAGGGTTAAGTTGTTTCTAAAAGATGGAAGGATTAGAACTCTACCTAGGGTTCTGCACATTCTAAAATTTTCCAGGAGCCTAATATCTGTAAGCAAGTTGGATGATGTATGAGTGGATACTGTATTTGGAAATAACAATTGCAAGATGGTATGAGGAGAAATGGTGTTGATGAGGGGAGTTCGGTGTGGAAATATGTACAAGTTGTTCGGAATAACTTATACTAATGGGTGTAACACTTATGTTGTCCTTGAGCAAACAAATAAAGAAGACAACACCAATATCGTCCCTGAAAAGAAGACCATGATGTGGCATCAAAGGCTAGGGAATATTGGAGAAAAGGGCCTTCAAACACTACATGATAAAGGCATGGTTGAAGGTATGTCTAATTGCACTCTAGATTTTGATTTCTATGAACATTTCATATGTGTTAAACATAATCGAGTAAGATTCCCATATGGTGCTACAAGAGAAAAGGGTATCTTAGAGTTGATACACAATAATGTATTTGGACCTGTGCATGTTCCATGACCAGGTAAGTATGTGTACTATGTTTCATTCATAGATGATTTCTCAAGGAACACATGGATTTATTTTCTTAGAAATAAATATGAGGTATTTGATAAATTTAAAGATTTTAAGGCTCTGGTAGAAAATCAGACAGAGAAGAAAATAAAGGTATTGAGAACAGATAATGGTGGAGAATTCTGTGGAAATGAATTCAAAGAATTCTGTAAGAAGTGTGGTATAGCAAGGAAAAAGACTACTCCATACACTCCTCAACAGAATGGAGTTGTAGAAAGGATGAACAGGACACTGATGGAAAAATCAAGGAGCATGCTCAGCGGTGCCGAGTTAGGACAAGAATTTTGGGTAGAGGTAGTGGGTACAACATGTTACCTGGTCAATCGATCACCTTCATCAGTGTTTGGTGAAAAAACTCCACACGAGGTATGGATTGAAAAGAAACCCTCTCTTCAACATCTTAGAGTGTTTGGTTGCGATGCTTATGTACATGTTCCAAAGGAAAATAGGAGTAAGTTGGATAAAAAAGTTGAAAAGTGTATCTTTATTGGTTATAAAGATGGTGTGAAAGGTTATAAGATTTGGAACCCAGAAACTAAGAAGACTATTTACAGTCGGGATGTTGTTTTCAAAGAGGTAAAAGATGTGTATAAACAGGAATTCCTACCAAGGTAAGACAAACCTGGGAAAATAGAGCTAGAGTTGGGTGATGCAAAATCTAAATCATCTGAAGAAGATGAAGTAGAAGAATAAGAAGAACCTCATACCCTAGTATTGAGGAGATCAGTGAGAGAAAGAAGGAAACCAGAAAGGTATAGTCCACCTGATTTCCATTCCCATTTTGCTTTATCTATTACTGATGATGATCCTAGAACTCTCAGGGAAGCAGTGAACTCAGAGGATAGTAAACTATGGAAGAAGGCCATGGTTGAAGAAATGGATGCCTTGGATAAGAATGAGGCATGGGATATAGTTGAGTTTCCAGCTGGAAGAAAATATGTTGGTAGCAAATGGTTGTTTAAGAAGAAGTTTAATGAATAAGGAAAAGTGGAGAAATACGAAGCTCTATTAGTAGCAAAAGGTTATTCCCAGGTAGAGGGAATTGACTTTGGTGAGATTTTTTCTCCTATTTCTAAGTTAACTTCTATTAGATTTCTTTTATCTATTGTAGTTATTTTTTATCTTGAAGTGGAATAGATGGATGTGAAGAGAACATTCCTACATGGGGATCTAGAAGAACAAATCTACATGAAGCAACCATAAGGCTTTGTAGTAAAGGGAAAGAAAGAGATGGTCTGTAAGCTAAAGAATTCACTATATGGTCTGAAGAAATCACCTAGGATGTGGTACCAAAAGTTTGACACATACATCCTTGGATTGGGATTTGTGAGAAGCAGGGTTGATCACTGTGTATATTCCAAGCAGGNATCACTTCATTTATGTAGTGTTGTATGTTGATGACATGTTGTTGGTAGGAAATAACATGGATGTTATCAAGGAGGTGAAATCATAGCTATCCTCCAAATTTGACATGAAGGATCTGAGTGCTGCTAACTTCATTCTGGGAATGGAGATTAAAAGAGATCGTTCAAACATGAAACTCTGGTTGAATTAGAGAAAATATGTTGAGATGATATTGCAAATGTTTAATATGCATGGAAGTAAACCGGTCAAGGTTCCTATTCCTATAGGTGTAAATTTATCTGCATATCAGTGTTCCAAGACATAGGAAGAAGAAGAGGACGTGTCCCATGTTCTGTATGCCAATGCAGTTGGAAGTTTGATGTATGCAATGGTCTGTACTAGACTAGACATTTCACATGCAATGAGAGTTTTGAGCAGGTATATGTCAAAAACAGAGAAGGAGAATTGGACAACAGTAAATAGGGTCTTTAGGTATTTGCGTGGCACTACCAATTATGGATTGTGCTACCAAGGAAGACCAGAAAATGATAGAGTGGTGGACATACATGGTTTTGTTGATGCAGACTGGGCTGGAGATCTGGATCACATAAGATCTACAAGTGGGTATGTGTTTAACCTCTTTGGAGGAGAAATCAGTTGGATGAGCAAAAGACAAGATGAAGTAGAACTCTCAACTACATAAGCCGAATACATGGCAACCACTCATGCAAGCAAGGAAGCAATATGGTTACAAAGATTGTGTTTAGGTATTGGGTTGGTACAAAAAGTAGTGAGAGTATATTGTGATAGTCAGAGTGAAATATTCTTGGCAAAGAACCCAGGTTATCATTCGAAGACAAAGAATATTGATGTTCAGTATCACTTTGTGAGAGACATGGTTGAGGAAAAGAAGGTGTTGCTGGAAAAGGTTGACACTTTGAAGAATGTTGCAGATTTATTGACAAAGTCTGTGAGCATAGAAAAGTTCTCCTGGTGTAGAGTAACAATGGGAATTTATTCCTTGGATTGTTGACTATATAACCCTGTGGACCCCTGGATGCAAAGAAAATAACAAGTGGGAGAATGTTGGGTATATGTTATATTCTTTTCATGTGTGTCTGTGGGTGCGTCAGGTTCAACAATTGCATCTAACGATCCATCTGGTAGTGCTCTTTGTTTCGTGTGCATCGGGTGCCAGGTATACCCCCCCTGGTTATGCACAACGTTCGACAATGGGTGGTAGCCCAGGGTCAATAGGGTTCGGGGCAGCGGCCCATTTTTTTTTGTTTGTGCGGTTTTTGCTATTTTTAGCAGATTTTCCTATTTTTTGTGGTTTTATAAATTAATCCCAGATTAAGGGATTAGGGTTTTGGTATCTAAAGAATACCTAAAAAAATTGTATATATTGTATGGTGAATGGTGAAATTCGATATAATGAATATAAGAAAGGTTTTCCCCAGTTGAGGGTTTCTAGTATAAATCTATGTGTACTATGTGAATGAGCCATTGATTAATTTTTGTTTTTCTTAAGAATCTATATGCATTTCTTTACTTCACAGGTTTAAAACTTACAAAATTGGCCCCCCTTCTTTAGAACTAATCAATGTTGGTAATGTTGATAGATTTGTAAATTTCTCACAAGAAGAATTTATTGGTAGACAAGTTTCAAAACCCTCCTATAAAGAGGCCTTTAAAAAAACCCCTCTTCTAGTCTATAATTCAGATGAGGCTGCAAAATTGAATGTGGATAGAGCCAATATGACCATTTGTAAGAAGAGAAAAAAAAAGGCTAAAAAAGGGGTTATAGATGTTATATATGGAGGCTTATTACCTATCATTAACTCCTCCCTTGTACTACCTCATGATTCTCCTTCTAATTCACCTAGGGCGCTTAGAGCTTTGGAGCCCAATTTGGGTTCCCCCATATGATCATTCTATTAATTAATTTGAGAGGGGTTGGGGGTGCCCCTAAGATGTTAAGAATAAAAAAGGTGATATGGTCAACTATCCCTGACATTATCTTAATCAAGGAAACTATGGTTGATAGTTATAAATCCAAGGAATTCTTCTTAAAGTGTTGTCCCTTATGGGATTGTGTAGCTATTGATGCTACAGGCCTCTCCGGAGGCTTAATTTTAGGATGGAATCCTTTATCTTTTAATCTTCAATATTTTCATACTTTTGTAGTTATTCTAATGGAAGGATTCCTTAAAATAGTTTCGAGTACTGTCAAGCTACTAATTAAACTGCTATGGTCCCTATCAAGACAAAATTTCCTTCTAGAAATCACTGGAGGAGAGTGATTTATTAAGAGAGGAAGGATTGATAATTGGGGACAATCTCATATGAGTGTGTTGGAAGACACTCCATGACATTTCAAGAGCATTCCAAAAAATATTTTGTAGATGGGAATGATGAATGATGAAAATGATCTAATTGCATAATGAAGGTTCATGCAAATGTGGAGGATGTCGAAGATTATGCAGGGACATCAGGAAATAGCCGTGACTATTGAAACCCTCACATACCATATTCAAGACATGTGTCTCGTCTAACCATGTCAAATTTTGACCTAACCCCTAACCTCTAAGACATTGACCCTTAAATCCTTAATCCCTAATCCCTAAACCCTTAAGCCCTCAAGCTTAGTTAATCACTAATACCTTAATAAAAAATCCCTAAATCCCCTAATCCCCAAGCCATCGACCCTTAAACACTTAAACACTAGTCCCTAATCCCTTAATACATAAACCCCTATTCTCTAAGAACTTAAACATTAATCCCCTAGCACATAAGCCCTAAGTCATTAACCATTAAAATACCTAACCCATAAGTGCCAAATACCTTATCTCTTGACCTTTAATCCATTAAAAACTTATCCCTAATTCTCTTAACCCTTAATCCATTTACCCCAAATCTCTAAATCCAAGAATCTCAAAGCCCTTATCCACTTAACTCACAACACCTCAACTAATTATCTATTTAGGCACATACAACGCTAAACCCCATTCATTGCTCACTGTGCGACATTGATGGATGACATTGGTGATGGGTGTGTAAGTGGAAGATGTTAATCCATGAAATTTTAATATATTTTTGACAAGCATTCCATATATGTGAATGACGAATGATGACAATGAGACTGCATGATGAAATTTGATACAAACATGGAAAATCTTAAAAATTATGTGGGGACATCAGGTATCCTTGAGTCTTGAAACCATCACATACAATTAAGGGCGCATGTGTCTATTCTAACCATGTCAAATTTCAATGCATAGAATAACAGTTTGAATAGATTTCAACGTTGGTCCCATCCACTACTCATCGTGCGACATCATTGGATGAAATTGGTGATTGGCATGTTGGAAGAGGTTCCATGAAATTTCAAGAGATTTTTGACAAAGCACTAGCTCCCCTAACCCCTAATCCATTGACCCTTAAATCCTTAATCCTAAATCCCTAATTAAACCTTATGCCCTCAACCTTAGTTAATCAATAATCCCTTAACACAAAATCCTTAAATCCCCTAACCCCTAAGCCATCGACCCTTAAACACTTCTCACTAATCTCTAATCCCTTAATCCATAGACCATGTATGCACTAAGAACTTGAAAATTAATCCCCTAGCCCATAATCCCTAATCCATTAACCATTAAACTACCTAACCTATAAGCACCAAATCCCTTAGATATTGACCCCTAATCCCTTAAACCCTAACCCCAAATCCCTAAATCTGATAATCCTCAAAGCCCCTATCCACTTAACCCCCAATACCTCAACTAATTAACTATTTAGGTTAATATGGCTACATCCGACACTAAATTAGATGCTACTTCTGGTGCAATTTCTGGTGCTAACTGGGGTGCTAAATCAAGTGCTAAAGGGGGCGCTATTTCTGGCTCTAAAGGGGGTTCTATTTATGGCACTAAATGGGGTGCAATTTCCGGTGCTAAATGGGGTGCAATTTCCAACGCTATTAGCCCCTATTTTTTTTTCGGGACAAAAACACCATGAATAGATCCGTCTCGATAAATAGTGTTGAATTATTCAAAAAATGAAGAAAAAAACACTAAAACCAACTTTGGAAGCAAAAATGGAGCAAATCACATGGATATGTTGTAGTGATATTAGATACCCAGAGCACCAGGAGATACCACGTGGTGATCGGTATGAAACTCCGATGGGCCGACACTTGGGAGCAGGGTTCCAACTCTTAGTTCCATCCCCTTTCCTTTTAGGAATAAGTTAGAACAAATTCATAAATAAAGTGACAGAATGTAATTTAACACACAATTGACACTTATATTTGATAGAAAGACCACCAACTGCATGTAGACCTTCCATGTTCCTCCTATCCTTAGACCATCCTGCTCATAATTCTCAGTAGTGGGTCACCCCCGATATGCGACTAAACTCCACCTAGGAAAAGGAATTTCTATTCAGGCTGATGTACCTCAGACACACAGGGAAAAATCTCTCTCAGGTGCTGACTCAAACTGATTGCCTATAGTCCCTCATTCCCCACATGCTTGTCCCACCCCAGTAAATGTGCTCCTTCTCTACTTAAAAGTATTTATTCTACCCCATTTCCTTTCTGGGGCTTCAACAACAGGCCAGAGAGGAAGTCTCAAAGCCTTGTCGCTGCAGTTTATCACCTTCGAGAAAACAATTCCCAACAATTATCTCGCCCAGAGAGAATTTCTCATGGGCCTGAAAACCCATCTCTTCAGTATCCCAAGGGCTTGAAAACCCATTTCTTTAGTCTTGATCTTTAGTTAACCAAGTACAGGTATAATGTTGGCTAAGTTAAGGTACATGTACACGCACATGTACGAGTTTCGTACTAGTTCCAGTACAATACATGTATAGTGATGGTAACATGAAATTATGAAGGACAATTGAAAATTCATGAATCCAAGAATGGAGGAATGATGGAAAAAAAAATGCACTAATTCCAATCTCTTTGTATGGATATGGATGTTCCCATCTTGACACTTGTCATGTTGAGAGATACTTTGGCCCACTTGTCCCCATCCTTAGAACTTAGGATAAAATAATTATCCATAATTTGTACCTTAAAGAATATTAATATAATATTCCTTTCTAGCTTAATCTCTCTATATTATCCCATTAGCCTTAATGTTTATCCCCCTTTCCCTAACAAGTGTATTTTAGTCCCCCATACTCTTTTACGTGGTTGTTCTACATGCAATGATGTGTTTTTCATTAATATTTGCATGTAAATACATTTTCTTTTACATCAGAGACATACTTTCCTTTCTACTGTTGGATCATGTTGTCATTGATGCCAATGGTTTGTCATTGATGCCAATGGTTTGATTACTTGGGAGATTGTTGGATCATATGTCATTGATGTAAATGGTTTGGTTTGA
>JZKD02S1182341.1:0-12656 GCA_000966675.3 Picea glauca | reverse complement strand
TTTCCAACTTAGGAAAAAGGTTAGGAAACCACTCCCACTCTCTCTCATGACTTTATTCATCTTTTACAATTTTTGGCTTTTTACCTTAGCCAATTAAATCTTGACTTTTGACTGACTTTGATGCCTCATTGGCAATGACATATCAAAACTTGTCCAATTGAGCTGAAACTTGGTCCAAGGGTGTAGGGGGTCCTCTGTCATTTTTTTTTGATTACTCACATCCCTATCAAAATACCCAAGGACCAATTTTTTACATTTTACATCAAAAATAATTAAAATTTCCATTGAATGGAGATTTTTAATAAATAAATAAAAAACTATCAAAACTTAACAGAATTTCGCAAAACTCTAGAATATGTCTAGAATGGTAATTTAAAACATTCCTATACCTTAGTCACCCCTTGGGATTGATCATTAGAATTCCTTTCATCATTTTGGAGGATTGTTATGAGTGAAAAACTCAAGGATAATTAAAATGGCAAGTTAGATCAGATTAATTACTCGAGGAAAAAAAAACACTCGATGAAAAGACTTCCCTAATGATAAATTCCTATGAAACTAAGCTAAAAAATGACTCAAGTTGACCTATTACACTATTATCCCATGTAGGGGAGCGGACATTCCGATTACTTAGAAGGACGTGCTGGGGGGAAATGTTTGCTCTGTTGAGCCATAAGAATTCAAAATATGTTTCACCATATGGTACATAACTTCATGGTACATGATGTTGACCCCTATTTTAAATAGGTGGTCAACATACTCTAGGGGGAATTGAACCCCAATTTTGTAAAAGTAATTTCCAGCCAGCTGGAAATTGATTTTACAACAGATTTGAAGGCTCTAAGGAAAAAAATTGACTTATACTTTGCTTCCCTATCCTCTAAACCCATAGGTATATTGATCTAGTGTATTTTTACACTTGTGGGAGGCCTAAAAAATCCAATATCTTGCTAGTTTTTTGCGTATTACATTGTTTTTGTAGGTCTGATATAACATGACAACAAGGAAACACCTCACTTCCAACCACTTCTTACAAAGTATTCACATTGAAAATCCTTTAGAAAGTGGTAAGAACATCCACCCCTCTTTCTGACACTTGGTCGTTATTTTGAGGATTAGGGGTAAATTAGTTTTTTGTTTGATCACTTTATTTTTTGCGTTATCTTTTATTTTAGAAAGCATTTAAGACAATTAACTCCTACCTTCACCTAGTGTACTCTTTTTAGGCACTGGTTTTAATACTCTTTGTGGTGAAGTGATAATTTGTGGGAAGCCTCCCATAGTCTCTTAGAGTAGGAGTTTGGCTAAAACGTGGAATACTAGGTGTTGTGGTGACATTTGACACCTATCCCCTATGTTTATGCCATAGTAGATTACGAACCTTGGTGGTTTTCTAGTTTGGACGGTAACATTTTTTGGCGTCATTGTCAACGATCAAGGTTTTCAAACCAAAGGGTCTTCAACGACAACTATCTAGTAAAATTTATTGTTTAATACTTTGATAAGATTTCTTTAGTATTTCATTTTACATAAATTGTAGGATCTCATTCGGTGACTCCACTAAAGAAAAAAAAAGTGCATTGCAACTAAAATCTTACAACATTGGCGACTCCATTGTCCGATCTCTAGTAAGAACTTGTGTTTTACATTTTGGGAAATTTATTATATTTTTCACTAATTTGCAGGAACTCACTTGGAAACTCCACTCGAACCACATCAAACACAAAGGTATAACACAAGATTTAACTCTCTAAGGTAAGAAGCAAGGTATGTATTGGCGACTCCATTGTGGTATTCTGATAGATATTTTTCATATCCTATTTTCATTTTAGCCTTATTTCTAGCTCCTACTAATAAAAATGGAGAAGCTCCCTCCATGGTTAGCATAATGTTATGCTCTAGTTGACTTTTCAAGTATGAAGAATTTTTCACATGATCATAAAATTGAAATAGAAGGGTATGAGGAATTGCCCCTTTTCTTTTGATATAGGAATGCAGTTGTGAAATACATCTCTGTAAGAAAAATGAATTATTTCATGAGGATCTCATGATGAAGTTTTTCACAATAAATCTTAGAGGGTCTACACATATGTGGTATGAAAGCCTTAGAAAAGGTATGTTTTCGGCTTTTGCAGAGTTCTTGAAAGCGTTTTGTGTAAGTTGGGATTATGATTCAATAGGTGGGTTTCCCCTAGTCCGTGAAATAAAAGAATTATATTTTGTGTAGAGACTTATTGAAGAATGTCTTGGTCTTCCTATAGAAGATAATGAGAACAATAGTAACAACGAAGATCATGGTATCTATGCAAAATAGAAAATAGATGCTCATAATTTATCATCACATTATATCAAAACATAATATTTTGAGCGTCGTATACAAAATCTTAAAGATGATATCTATAAAGAGGCTTATCCTTCTCTTTCCTCCCATAAGATGATATCACATGATTTCTTAGGTTCATAAAATGGTGGTGGTCTACGGTGTTGGAGTTACTTCACACGCACCTAGGATTTATTTTTCCTAAGGTTTTTCCTTGTTTATTAGTTATAATTAGTCATTATCCAGTCTCCTATAATTTAGGGGAGAATATTCCACTTGGAGAATATTCTCTTTCAGTTGACACTTTAGTTTGACTAGTTGAGTTGAGTTTAGATGCTGCATTGGTTTTGTCACCATGCAACATTGGGATCATCACCATGCTAATTCGACCTTGCCTTGGTATCATCACCAGAGTGGTGCATTAGCCTTGATTCCCTGATTTAACTCCTCACTACTCTCTGTTCAGTCAGTTAACTGAAGACTAGTTGACTAGTTAACTCAACTAGGTGGCAATTCACTCCCGTAACTGCTTGAGAGACTAGACTAGGTGGAAGTTCACTCTCGTAACTGTTGGTGTGTGTCCAGATCACTCTAGACCACCACTATGGTGCATTCATTATCCTCAAGTCGAACTCATTGATTTATACAGAGTATATCATGTATAAATTATTCATTTTTTCACAACGATTAATGAAAATTCTTCTATTCTTTCTCTCCTTCTTCTTCTTTCTCCAATTCTCTCTACAAATGTGTGTATTTTTTTTTAGATAGATCTATTCTGTGCAGGTTCAACACATTTACATGGTATCAGATCCAACGTATTGCTAAGAAAAAGCTACACCAAATTTTTTTTGCAGGTACAAAATATTGAAGACAATGGAAAGATGGAATTCCAAAAAGAATTCATTCTTACACCTTACAACTATTTTTCATGGAAGGAGAAAATATCCATACATCTCCGATCCAGAGGGTTGTACAAGTTAACCATGAATACAAATATAGATCCAAAATCAGCCATAGAAAAATACAAGTACTTAAATCGCATGGATGAGGGACTCATAAACAATTTACAGTCTTATTTCTCCCGATCCCCTTTTTCACATATCTTCCCGTAAGACTCCCAATGAAGCCTGGAAAAACTTGGAAGGGATCTTTGGAAAACAGGATGAGATGAGGGGACACATGCTGGAGGTGGAGCTTCTCACATTGGATCCAAAAATCTTCAACAATATCCAAGATTTCTTTACAAAATTCAAGAATTTACTGTCACAAGTCAAAGCTTGCGGGGTTGATAAATNAGAGTACAGAGGGGTAGTTAACATAACCATTCAGGCTATGTGGCTACAACATTTTCTCACTGAGTTGGGCATTCAGTTTCATCGGTCGATAGTCATTTGGTGTGACAACTAGAGCACTCTAAAGTTCTACAGAGATCCAGTTCAGAGGCAGTGAACGAAGCACATAGAGATCCAAATGCACTACATATGGGACTTAGTACATGGGGGGATCATCGACTTATAGTTCTATCCTTCATCAGAATAAAAAACATACATCTTCACCAAGACCTTCACTGAGCAAAAATTACATTCTCTACGAAGTTGTCTTGGAGTGAAGGACACAGTTGCCCAACAACTATAGTTCTTATTTTTACATACATTGTACCTTGAGGTTTTTTTTTCCCATGAAGTTTTTCCTCTATCCTCACTTTATTTTCAGTGTATCTTTTGTATTTGGGTACCTAACATGGCCTCGTTGCCGGGACCCATTCTTTATTTTCACCATAGTGATGTTCAGGGGGGTGTTGGAGTTACTTCACACACACATAGGATTTATTTTTCCTAATGTTTTTCCTTTTTTATTAGTTATAATTATTCATTATCCAATCTCCTATAATTTAGGGGAGAATATTCCACCTGGAGAATATTCTCTTTCAATTGACACTTCAGTTTGACTAGTTGAGTTGAGTTTAGATTATGCATTGGTTTTGTCACCATGCAACATTGAGATCATCACCATGATAATTCAACCTTTCCTTGGTATCATCACCAGAGTGGCACATTAGCCTTTATTCCCTGAGTTAACTCCTCACTACTCTCTATTCATTTAGTTAACTGAAGACTAGTTGACTAGTTAACTCAACTAGGTGGTAGTTCACTCCCGTAACTGCCCGAGAGACTAGAATAGGTGGAAGTTCACTCTCGTAACGACTGGTGTATATCTAGATCAATATAAACCACCACTATGGTGCATTGGTTATCCTCAATTCAAACTCATTGAGTTATACATAGCATATCATGTGTAAATTATTCAGTTTTTCACAACGGTTAATGAGAATTCTTCTATTCTTTCTCTCCTTCTTCTTCTTTCTCCAATTCTCTCTGCAAATGTGTGTATTATTGTTTATCTAGATATATTATGTGCAGGTTCAACACATTTACATGGTATCATAGATGATGGACTGCTAAGCAAAAGTTACACCAAAATGTTTAGCAGGTTCAAAAGATTGAAGATAGTGGAAAGATGGAATTCCAAAAAGAATTAATTCTTACACCTTACAACTGTTTTGCATGGAAGAAGAAAATATCCATATATCTTCGATCCAAAGGTTTTTATGGGTTAACCATGAATACAGATACAGATTTGACATCAGCCATATAAAAATCCAAGTACTTATATCGCATGGATGAAGCACTCGAAACAATTTGCAGTCTTATTTTTCCCGATCTCCTTTTTCACATATCTTCCTGTAAGACTCCCAATGAAGCTTGGAAAAACTTGGAAGGGATCTTTGGAAAATAGGATGAGATGAGGGGACACATGTTGGAGGTGGAGCTTCTCACATTGAATCCAAAAATCTTCAACAATATCCAATATTTCTTTACAAAATTCAAGGATTTACTGTCACAACTCAAAGCTTGTGGGGTTGATAAATCGGTGGAGGAGAAACAAATGGTTCTCACCATTCTCTCCAATCTTGGTCCTGAATTATCTGTATTCATATCCGCATTCCATACTATCAGATTCGCCTTTGGATCCACCTGTAAGATGCCTTCTCTTGAGGACTTTATCAAATCCCCGACACAAGAGAAAACCAAGCTCATCAACGTGGGCACAATCCATGGCCCAAGGGCGCATGCACTCACTATGCATGATGGAAACCAAAAATATCAGAAATATAAAGATAAAGATAAACGAAAATCTCATGCACATCCGAAGAAGGAAGGGTACACAAAACCCTTCATCGATGCCTCTGGATCCAAAGGGGAAAAGGGAAGAAAAGGGGAGAAATGCACATACTATCACAAAGGATTCCATTCAGAATCCACATGCATGAAAAAAATAAATCTAATGTCTCAAATACTTCAGCAAAACAACCTTGCATATCACATCCTCAAGGGTGCCAAGAAGAAGAAGTCAGAAGATCTGAATTCCAAGAAAGGCAATTCTAGCCATGCCTTGATTGCCATCAACTCCTCTCCCGATGCTTGGATCGTTGATTCAGAAGCATCATATCACATGGCTGCCTCAAAAGAAGTATATTCTTATTTGGATGCATGCAAAGGTCCTCCTATTCTGATGGGGGAAAACTCTTCTATCGAAGTCACCGACAAAGGAAGGATTGAACTCACCAACGAAAGGTTTGAGAATGTGCTGCATGTTCCCAAGATTTCTGTCAACCTTCTCTCTGTGTATCAGATGACAAATTCTAACACCGAAAATAAAGTCATATTCACACCAAATTCTGTGGACATCTACGACATGCAAACCAACTCCAGGGTTTCTACCAGTGAGGTAAATCATCAGTCTAGATTGTATACTTTTTCTGAATTCATTGAACCTGATTCAACTTTACTGCTTACTCATGCTGATGAAAGTAGTAGGATATGGCATAGAAGGTTTAGACATTTGAATTTCATATACATGCAACATCTTAGGAAGAACAAATTAGATGATGGTATACCAGACATCCATTTCTCCAAGTGAGTATGTGAGGGATGTGTTCTTGGAAAACAACCTCAAGAGAAATTCAACAAAGGAAAGTCTCAACGAGCTTTTGCACCTTTAGATATGATCCACAGTGACCTCATGGGTCCTTTTCCGCATCCATCGATCAACAAAGAGAGGTTTGTTCTCATTTTTGTTGATGATTTCTCACGTTTTACATGGATCTACTTTCTTAGGAAAAAATCCGAGGTCTTTCAACACCTCAAAGATTTCAAAGTCCTAGTTGAGACACAGTCACGAAAGAAGATCAAAGTCCTCTGAACTGATAACAAATGATAGTATGTAAATCATTAGATCCATAATATTTTCCATGAGGTAGGGATTCAGTTGCAACATACAGTTCCCTACACTCTGCAACAAAAAAGAGTTGCTGAGTGGAAAAAAAGATCTCTAAAGGAGATGGCATCTTGCATGCTGCATGAAAAGTCACTACCACAGAGACTATGGGTCGAAGAACTTAACTGTGCAACATACATCCAAAACACATCTCCCCATATATCTGTCAAGGATAAGACCCCTGGTGAGGCTTGGAGCGGCCTCAAATCGGAAGTGACCCACTTTCATATTTTTGGTTCACGTGCATGGGCCCAGATTCCCTCTGAAAAGAGGAAGGCACTTGATCCACAGAGCATTGAGTGCATTTCTATTGGATGCCCTGACAGTGTGAAGGGATATCGGCTTATTGATCTTTCCTCGTACCATCTCATCATTGAACATTGTGTCCAATTCGAGGAAAGTGTCTCGCATGTACCTCAACAACCGCATGCAAAAACCTTCACTCTTCCACCTGTTCGAGATGATGAGAATGAACATGTTGAATTTTATTCAGATGAGAGTTCTGATTCAAAGGAATCAAATGATTTAGATTCAAATTTAGTACAGTCAGATGCAAATTCAAATAATCCAGTTGCATTTGTAGAGCCAGGGAAGAGGCCCAAGTGGGCACAAACTACTCTTCAAGATGCATGGGATCTCGTTGGTGATCCAACCAATACTAGGAGGACTCAATCTGATTTCGAGGAGCCTCCTATTGCACTCACTTCCACTGAACCATGGCCCTCCTGGCATCTTTTCTTGGTTCAATATTCCGATCCACAGTCTTATGGCGAAGCTGCTAGAAATCCCTTTTGGGAATCCGCCATGTAGGGGGAGTACAACTCCCTCCTCAAGAACCAGAATTGGGATCTGGTTCCCCTTCCTTCTGGGAGGAAACTTGTCAGATGCAAATGGGTCTACAGGACCAAGAGAATAGTGGATGGATAGACCAACAGATACAAAGACAGACTTGTTGCCAAAGGCTTTCAACAGGTTCATGGTATTGACTATGATGAGACCTTCACTCTAGTAGCGAAGATGGATTCCATATGATTGACACTTGCCATGGCGGAAGCTAAGGGATGGTAAGTCCATTAGATGGATGTGAAGAATGCATTTCTTCACAATGATGTCTCTGAGGAGATCTACATGGAGCAACCCTAGGGATTTATGCAGGACTCATCTTTGGTATGTCGACTAAAGAAGTCACTTAATGGCCTCAAGCAGGCTCCGAGGGCATGGTATGCCAAGATGGATTCCTACATGTTGTCACAGAACTTTGTACGTTGTAAATTAGACCCAAATGTCTACATGCTCAGGATGACTGATTCACTTCTACTTTTAGTTTTGTATGTCAATGATTTGTTGATTACCAGGTGCTCGAATTCAACGATTGTTGCAGCCAAGAGGATTTTACATGACAAWTTTTTRATGATGGACATGGGTCCGCTACACTTCTTCCTTGGAATCGAGATCAGTYAGGATGCATCATGCATCAAACTATCTCAGKCCAAGTATGCATGAGATCTCCTTGATAGATTTCACATGACATACTACAAGTCAACTCCGAATCCTTTTCTCTTAGGATTCAAGCTTCAGGATGGCAGGGAGACTCCACTGGTTGACAACACACTGTACAGATAGCTAGTGGGGAGCTTGTTGTATCTCACACATTCCAGACTAGACTTCTCCTATGTAGTTGGCGTAGTTTCCAGGTTCATGCAAGAGCCACATGAGCTACATTGTAAGGCTGCAAAGCGTATCCTTCGATACGTATAGAGCACCATCACCTTTGGGATTCATTATACAACATACTCTACATTATATCTCATTGGGCTTACTAATTTCGACTGGGCGATCGCAAGTCCACATCTGGTTACTCACACAATCTTGTTTTTGGTTCGATCTATTGGTCAAGAAAGAAGCAAGATGCCATTTCTCTATCTTCAGCTGAGGCAGAGTACAGAGGGGTAGTTAACATAACCATTTAGGCTATGTGGCTACAACATTTTCTCACTGAGTTGGGCATTCAGTTTCATCGGCTGATCGTCATCTGGTGTGACAACTAGAGCACTCTGAAGTTCTGCAGAGATCCAGTTCAGAGGCTGTGAACGAAGCACATCAAGATCCACATGCACTACATCTGGGACTTAGTACATGAGGGGATCATTAACTTATAGTACTGTCCTTCAACATATTAGATGACATACATCTTCACCAAGACCTCACTGAGCAGAAATTCCATTCTCTGCAAATTCGTCTTCGAGTGAATGACACAGTTTCCTAGAAATTGTATTTCTTCTTTCTACATAAATTGTGCCTTGAGGGGGGGGGGTTTCCCATGAGGTTTTCCCTCTTTCCTCACTTTATTTTCAATGTATCTTTTTTATTTGGGTACCTAACATGGCCTCGTTGTCGGGACCCATTCTTTATTTTCATGATAGTGATGTTCATGGGGGGGGGGTGTTGGAGTTACTTCACAGACACCTAGGATTTATTTTTCCTAAGGTTTTTCCTTGTTTATTAGTTATAATTATTTATTATCCAATCTCCTATAATTTAAGGGAGAATATTACACCTGGAGAATATTCTCTTTCAGTTGACACTTCAGTTTGACTAGTTGAGTTGAGTTTAGATGCTGCATTGGTTTTTTCATCATGCAACATTGATATATGTTAATGTTTAATCCATTGTTATAGATGTTTGTATTTCATTAGATAACAATAGCATAATCCAAGATCACTGAGAAATACACAATCACAAGAGACACAACATTTATCCTGGGAAACCCTCTATGGGAAGAAAACCCAGCACAAATTCCTTAATATAGATAACCAATACAATGCCAAGAGATCTCTTATGCTAATATAGAAAGTCCTCTCCTAGATATGTGCCACTCTCTCTCTCCTTTGCTGGTAATAGATCAGAACTTGTCTCTCAAACTAAGCAAGTGAGTTATATCCAAGTGAGGCGCTAGCCTCCTTTATTTATACAAGTCTGGCACATGTGAAGTGTCTCTTCACTGACAGGGCCGACTTCTCAAACTGGGTGGGTAAACCCACCTTTATTATATTTCTGGGTCTCTTTATTAACTGTTGGGGCCGACTCCTTATTCTTCATATTATAATTGTCTTTTGACCAATCTACAAAAGGGGATTTGGTCCTATTACAATAACCGACACGATCAATCCAAAATGGGGATTGATCCTATGAATACTATATCAATAATAATAAGAATACTCTTTGTAGTTACAATATTTCAACACTCCCCCTTAACAAGAAGGGTATTCTTCAACATCATCATGAGAGAGAGAGAGGACAACATCATCAACAACATCAAGTGGGAGGACAACATCATCAATATCATCTTGGTTGGCGTATCTATAAATCATCGAAAGTTTTCTTCATTGGAAACATCATCATTCTCAAAGGAATGCCACCATCATCTGAATCAATATGTATTAGTATAGAAACTGATACATCATCATCATCACAACACAAGGCTGGCTCATCATAATACAAGACTGGATTTATGTCACAGTTGTCAAGCAGGAAGCTCGGCACTTGTCTCATCTCACTGTCTTGCTTTACATCACAACACTCAAGCTGGAAGCAAGATACTCGTCCTGCTTTACGTCATGACCATCAGGTTGGAAGCATGATACTAGACTAGATTTATGTCACAACTATCCAGCCGGAAGTTCAGTGCTAGTCTCATCATATCATCTTGCTTTACGTCTGACAACTGGGTCAGAAGCAAGGAACATATCATCTTTCTTTACGTCTGACAACTAGGTCAGAAGCAAGGAACATCTCATCTTGCTTTACGTCTGACAACTAGGTCAGAAGCAAGGAACATCTCATCTTGCTTTACATCTAACAACTAGATCAGAAGCAAGGAACATCTTATCTTGCTTTACGTCTGACGACTAGGTCATAAGCAAGGAACAACTCATCTTGCTTTACGTCTGACAACTAGGTCAGAATCAAGGAACATCTCATATTTCTTTACGTCTGACAACTAGGTCAAAAGCAAGGAACACATCACATCTTGCTTTACGTCTAACAACTAGGTCAGAAGCAAGGAACATCACATCTACTCCCCCTTTCGAGGAAGGTCCTTTCGGACTATGCCAAGATTATCTCGGAAGTACTCAAACTTTACATGAGATAGAGGCTTGGTCAACATGTCAACAACCTGTTCATCTGTGCTAATGTACTGGAGCTTCAAGGCTCCTCTCTGCACCATGTCGTGGATGTAATGATAGCGGATATCTATGTGCTTCGACCTGTCGTGGAATATAGGATTCTTTGTCATCTTTATGCAGCTCTGGTTGTCACATAGAATCATGGTTTCTCTCATATCCAAGTCAAATAGGTCGGTCAACAACTTTCGAAGCCATATAGCTTTGCAGCTAGCAGAACATGCAACAATGTATTCTTCTTCCACTGTGCTAAGAGAAATACTAGATTGCTTCCTACTCTGCCATGAGATCATAGCTAATCCCAAACTGAAACAACATCTTGAAGTGATTTTCTTGTCTGAAACACTTCCTGCCCAATTTGCATCAGTATATCCACTCAATGTGAAATTATGATCTCCATCATAGCTGAGACCATAATATATTGTACCTTTGAGGTACCTCATCACATGTTTTGCAGCCGCTAAGTGAACACGTCTGGGTTCTACCAGAAACTGAATCAAGGTTTTCACGAAAAAACAAATGTCTGGTCTAGTGTTCGTCAGGTACATCAGTGATCCAATAATGTTTCTATACAGTGTGGCATCAATCAATTCTGATGACGTGTTGACCAACATCTTCAGCTTCGCTTCCATGGGTGTATTCATGGGCTTTCATTCCAACATGTCGAATCTCTTTAAGATTCCGACTGTGTACTTCCCTTGGTTAAGGAAGATCCTCTCAGGACTTTGCCATACCTCAAGACCTAAGAATTAATGCATTAGGCCAAGGTCTTTCATTTCAAATTCTGAGGCAAGTCTCTTTTTACATTCAACGATGAGCTTTTCTTCTCCAGTTAAGAATAAGTCATCCACATATAACAGTAAGATTACTGGCTCATTATTCATAATTTTGAAGTAGAGATTTGAGTCTGCTTTACTCTTGGTAAATCCTAAGCTCGTCAAGAAACTGTCTATACGGTCATACCAAGCTCTAGGAGCTTGCTTCAATCCGTATAAGGCTTTCTTCAATCTGCAGACATGAGACTTCATGTCTTCAACCTCAAATTATTGAGGTTTCTCTATATACACTTCCTCTTGGATGACACCGTTTAGGAAAGCTGTCTTCACGTCCATCTAGTGTAGCTTCCACTTCATCTTAGCTGCAAGAGATATGATGGTCTTGATCGAAGTGTATCTGGCCACAAGAGAAAATGTCTCTTCATAGTCAATGCCTTCCTTCTGGGAAAAGCCACGAGCGAAAAATCTTGCTTTATACTTCTCAATACTTCCATCAACAACATGTTTTATTTTGAAGAGCCANGCCATTCCTAAAAACTTTGCTCGGATAATATGCCTTTCCCAAAAGCTCAATTGTGCTATCTGGCGTTGTGGCATCTCTTTCGTACTATTTTACAAATGAATTTTATGTGGAAGCCTGCCATTGAAATTTCGCAAGGAGAATACACCCAGCGAAATATATATTTTTTA
Organism: Picea glauca; assembly: GCA_000966675.3. Taxonomy (NCBI): domain Eukaryota; kingdom Viridiplantae; phylum Streptophyta; class Pinopsida; order Pinales; family Pinaceae; genus Picea; species Picea glauca. Next base: position 345 of record JZKD02S1182341.1, on the reverse strand, counting down.
AAGCAATACTGTTTCTCATAACGAAAGGAAATTGAAACAATAACAGCTAAAACTTAAAAAGGCAAGCCTATGCACCATTTTCACAATATATGAACGGACGATGGCTTTATCCATTCCTTTTTTTTTTCAATACTTGACATTAAAAGATGTTAATATAAACTCTTCCAGGATTAAAAAACACCTGGGATGTCAATATTCAAAGGTTAAACTCTTCCAGGATTAAAAAAACTCCTGGGATGTCAATATTCAAAGGTTAAACTCTTCATGGATAGAAAACCACCAGCTGGAATATAATAGAATTCAAAAACACCATATTTATCGATAATGTTTTGGGTGAAAACGAGG
>JZKD02S1182330.1:0-12656 GCA_000966675.3 Picea glauca | reverse complement strand
TAGTTAGTAAATTCAATATTTAAAACTTAAGGAAAGCGTCATGTTTTGGTGTGTTTTGTTCTAGATCTAGGTGGATCTAGGGAGATCAGTTAGTGTCCACACCTACTGATTTATCTAATAACAATTGTCAAGCCTGAACACCATTTAGAGAGTCTATCATTACTTGCCAGTGTAAGTGTCATGGTCATCGAAGTCCAGTGGGATTGTTCTCTCCTAAGTCAAATATTAGGATTGGACAACGACAAGTTTGTGGTAGAAGTCATGTTAGGTTTATTGTTAACTTTCTTTCTGTCTGTTCAGTCGATCTGTGTCATTTTTGAAAAATTTATTGCTTACAATATGCATCAACAATTGGTTAACTTCAATTCATTGAAGCACTTTAGATACTACACGCGCTTGCTGAGAATGTTTCTGGAATCTAACAAAACCGAATTTCCCGAGACTGTATTTAATTCAACTGATTGTAAAAGGATCACCATGATTATTTTCATCAATAATATTATGTCCAGGGTGTACAGTCTTATTTTTGGTTCAGATATGCCAAGGGTTCTGGAAGAAATGAAAGGCTCTTTGTAACCAAATCCAGAGAGCAAGATAGGAGATTGGATGTTGTTCATACAATCTACTGTGATTTGGGTATATGGCTTTCATGAAGGAACTTATATTTTACCAGCCTTTCTAACTCCCAGAATCTTTTCTTTGGAGTTCATAAGACAAAGGATCATCTCAGAGAAAGAGCATTTTTTGAAAACACACAAGGTTTCTAACTTAAAGTTTCCTTTCATTGTTGGACCCTTTGTGGTAAAGAACAAGTCCCGTTTTCCTCAGATTCAATCCAAACTCAGTGAATTTAGGTTCACACAGTTGTAGGGGAGGATATATGATCCACATAAGATCATATCAAAGAGGATATTGGTGAACAAACAAGGCCCCTATGAACATGATCATGTTGAAGGATTCGATAAGCTAGCCAATCTAGAAACCTGTGTAGATACGGAGGTTACTCTACAGAATGATTAGACAAAACATACAGAAACAATCTCTCAATAGAGCCCAGCACAGAAACCTTCTCCTAGGCTGGTTGTCAAAGCTCCTAAAATGAGTGTCTATAATAAGAGGAGAAGTTCAGAGGCCCTGAGTAGAAGTAGTGAGTGAGATACTCTCAAGAAAATGAAAATCACATCATCCTCTCAAATAGTCGACCTGGAAGAAGAAGATTTCAAAGGGAGAACATGCATGGAGATGGTGGAATACGAAACCAAGAAAGAAGAAGCTATTACAGGAAGCATGCCACAAAGTGAAAGCAACACAAAGGTTTTTAGCAGTAGGAAAAATGTATTTAGCAGACACCTAGGGCAGTTTAAGAGTCCAAAGAAGACTTAATGAACCAGTATGTTGTGAAGTGAAGTATGGCCAATAGATAAATAAGGGACTTGTTTCTCAAAGTAGAGAAGATCTCCTAGCATAAGACTTCACTTCTCTCAGTCATGGATGTGGAAAGAAATATGTTTAACATAGCAATGGTTGATGATGATAAGGTTTTTGAGATCAAAATGCATTATGAAAATATTGGTGCCCCTGACAAATTAAAGTTCCACAAGAATGTCAACAACCTGCTATATTCTGATTATTTGAGCTTAGGTATGAGGGTTGCAAGATTGATAATGCATGCACTCAAACTAGATGGACAATTGAAGTAGGAAAAGGTGTCCAACAAAGCCTGGATGACACAGGTGAAAAGGTTAGAATCTGAAGGCCCTCAAGGGGTAAAATATTCTTTGGATGAGAAAGATAAAATGATCCAAAGCCTAAAGAAAAAGCTGAAGATGTCCACGAAAGATCATCCACAGACAGCATAAATGACTTGTTTGGAACAAGAGAAGGAAACAATCAGACAAGAGGCACTCAATTACAAAGCTAAAGTGCCGCAGTTGGAAAAGGAGAAAGAGAATTGGTCACAATCACAACCAGTAACATCAGATCTGACTATCATTGTACCTACTAATACAGAGGCTAGATTAAGCACTAAGGGGTTGGTCCAAGCTATGTCCCAGGTAAGCTTAAAAATAGGGGAGATCAAGGGTCTCAAAGAGGTCATAGAAAAGTTGAAACAAAAAATGAAAGTGAAAGATGAGAAGATGGCTCAAATCCACAGAGATAATCAAGATTTACAAGAGAGAGTGAGCAAGATGAAAGCCAGGTTAAAAGGAAAAACATTATTACAGAGAGCCAAACATGTGATATGGGATGTTATTTCTACAGAGGCTGCTAAATTTAGGGTTTATTTGAATTTTATAAAGACAACGTGGCTGCTACGACTCAGAGAAGGTGTACTGTCGTTAATGAAGTATTAGCCAAGAAACCCTCGGAATGGGCCCAAAATGATATTGACCTGTTAAATTATTTGTGAACTGTTGATATCCAAACTATTAGGTCAAAGGATAGGATTGCGTTGATCATTTTGTCTAGGAGGATCACCACCAAGCAAAATCTGCTCAGATCGGTCCAGAACAAAGCTATGCCAATGGAGCATAACATACACGAGTTTAAGGATGCATTTGAAAAATTGTTTATCAAAGGCATCCCATCATTTTGGGATGGAAAAGGTTCATTATACAATCAATAAGATTACAATTCTCTTCTCATTCTCTGTAGAATGGACCATTCTAAATTTAAGGCTATGGAAGAAAGTCTCAAAGGCCCAAGCCTGGTAGAGTATTTGGCTACAAACTTTGAAATTATGAATAAGTTCAAAACAATGAAATTTGGTCTGTCGAATATGTCCTATGCCATGTGCATTAACTTGGAGATTTTGATTAAAGATATGATGGACTACGAGATCCCCTCTGACTCAATGGAAGGAAATCGGGTGGCTGGGTAAGACAAAATGCAGTTTCCCCGGAACCAGTAAATGATTTCCAAGTGTCATCAAATTTGCAAATTTGACAGAGGATAAGATTGAGACATATGTCGTGAAAGAAGCTGAACAGTCAGAGGAATCCACTTTAGTTTTGAAACATCTTTTTTTTTCAATCATTGTAAATTGGTTTCCATACCGAGACTGTCAGTTGAAATTATTATAATCAGTTTTAGAAGCTGAAACGTTTCAGTTTCAACCATTACAATCAAATTGTATAAATACTGGGATACTTGAATGAGTTAATGTTGGCATAAGTGCAAGGGCACCTTTTGTTGTTGTAAACTCTATTGTGATTTTATGAAGATGAATTGAATATATATGTAGAAGCTATCGAAGTCTTTATGAAAATATTCTAATGGTGGTGATATGATCTTTGGATTCCTTCATTGTATGTATTTCCTATGATCTTTTATTCCATTTACATTTTCTTCTGTTTAAATTGGAGAGTTAAAGGCCCAAAATTCATCTTATGATGCTCTTGGCTTAATCAATTCAAACTGTGTGATTGTCTTCTTAACTAATTCATAATTCATTTCAGTAATGCTTTGATGCAGTTATTTGTTTTCTCTATCTTCCTACACTCTACTGAAATCTTAGAATAACTCAGATTCATTGCCTCAATTAGCCTTTATCCTCTGGAGAGTTCTACTAGTTGATCATTGTTTTCATTCACTTTCAGAATTGTGACTCCATAGCCCTGAGTGTTCCTCCTCTTCATTGCCAACAATTTTATTAAAAACCCCCAAAACAAACCAAATCTAGCCACTGATTATCAAAGAAATATCAAGTGACATGAGAGATCCCTCTCTGAGTTGAGCAGGTTAGTGCCTCAACTCTAATGTTGGTTTAAAGAGTTACCTCTGTCATTTTTCTATCAGCCAAACAAAATTTATAGATTGCTAACACGCCGGACATAAAAAGATATAAAAAAAGGGCCAGCGCACCGAATAGAGAATGTTCAACCGCACTCAAAAACGTTAGTGGGACAGAGAAAGAACCAATGATCATTAAAAGGAGGAAACAACGGAAATGGTGGGCATGAAAAAAGGCGCCAACGAATGAAAACTATCAAAATTGAATGACAAGAATGATTGATGGGGTGCTGCATTAATCGTGCCAACTGGAGATGGAAAGTCAATTCAATGGAAAGTACACAGGAAGTGCCAATTCATTTAAAATGAAAATTGGCTAATGTATCTGAGAAGTTTCACATGATTCCTATATAAGGTAAGAACGTGGGGATCAAAAAGGTTATTCTGAAATTGAGAAAGGAACAGAGAGATAGAGTATACAGAGCAGAGAGTAAGTTTGCAGAAGTTACAAAGAGAAATAAGCTCTACGATTTTTTTTTTACCACCATGGAACCACCCAAGCTAGGAGTGCAGAGTGAGGCGTGCAGACGACCTCGAAGAAACCTCATAGCACCTCAGCAGCCACATGGAAGTGAAAAAAAACCACCTTGTCCTACGAAATTCGTCAACTTGGATGAAATCCTGTTGCCCGATATGGAACCAGGAAGCCCCAGACTAGTGGTGGAGGAAACCCAACATACAACACCAATGGGCATGGATATTGATATGTCAAAAGTAGGACATAGCCAACAGACCTAGGATGCAGGAAATCCTTCATGCTCTGAAAACCCTAAAGAATCCCTAAGGGTTAATGGGACGGTCCCAAACCAAGCAGAAATAGCTACACCAGAAAGGTCATACACAACTGTGTTGGAGCAACCACATAAGGGCATAGTAGAAGATGTCATTGGCCAGGAATATGTGTATGAAGAAGAGAGAAAAGTGGAGGCTAGAACCTTGATTCAACCACCACAACAGAAGGGAAAGAAACCAGGAGTAATATTACCATGCATGTAGGATTCCACAACCATAGTCTTACCACATATTCCGGAACGGGTGTGTGTCACAGCTAACCTGTTAGGCCACGTGGAAAAACTACGGTACTCAGATCACGATGTGACCGACATGGACAAGTTTCCAGAGTTTGCAAAGCAAGATTACCTAGATAGTATGGGTATAAGACACTTTGACAAACCAATTAACCAACCAAAATAGTGGGCAGTCGGACTGGCCAACACTAGGATTCTAGGCCTGTTGGAGATCCTGAACTTTGGAAGGGTTTAGGACCTAAGAAACCCTGTCAAGAAACTGATGGCAGTTACCCACAGAGCATACCTATGGGTGGAAGAGACCATATCAATAGACGTAAATCTTATTATGTATATTACAGGGTTTTCATCTCGGTGACAGACACCTGTGTAGTTCCTCGATGACAAAAGAAAAGAGAAGGCACTAGCTGAGGAAATGAAGAGGACGTATGGTATAGTAAGAGGGTCACACAGAACCATAATTAAGTGCATTAGTGATGCAACATCAAGGATCCCCACAAAAATCATGGTGTGCAAGTTTATCAGGAAGTTCGACAAGGAGGAAGTCCCTACTGGGGTTGTTGCAGCTATAGCACAGTGTGCGGAGGGCACTACACTTAGCTCGACTCCATACTTGTTAAATATGTTCCTGGAAGACTGGAAGGATGCGTAGGACATGGGGAAAAATTTCACTATTCTTGGCTACTCATCCTGATCTCCTTGGTCGGATGGAGGGAGCCTAAGTATACATACTTTTTCAAGAGATCCACCCATTGTCATGCAACACAATACCTATCATTGGGGAGAACTTCAGAACCTAAAAATAAAAGTGTGAATGCATGCATGTTCGCAGGGTATTACAAGGACCTATAGGAAATCATTGCCAACACTCAGCGAATTACACCAGAAGGGGTCACACAATATCAGGGCATAGCCAAATTGAAAGCAACCAGGCATGTAGTGTAGATCCAAGCACGTAAGGATCCTGAGAATGAATGGATACAAATGCAGTACCGCGTCAAGAAAGACGACGTAGAAATGGCCATCAAGGATTGACACGATCACTAGAGGGTTCCAGAACTGAGTCAAGAGATGTCTATGGATACGGAGGCTATTGTAGGGAAAGAACATACACATGTAGGAGACAAGATGACGTGTAAGAAGCCAAAGCTAGGTCAGAACCTGGCACAACAGAAGAAAGGGTGTGCGCCCAAGAAAGGTACCCAAGAAGGGAAGAAGAACAACACCCATGCATCATAGGAACAAGAAAAAGAGAATGAGACAACACAGGGGACCACATAAAGTTATACTCAATAGGAGAAAGGCCATACCAAGAGGCCAATCATACAAATGGGGGGTGCGTGCAAGAAAACTAAGGCACACAAAACATCACTAGAGTATACAATCACTGAGGATGAAATAGACCTCATGGNTAGTTAGTAAATTCAATATTTAAAACTTAAGGAAAGCGTCATGTTTTGGTGTGTTTTGTTCTAGATCTAGGTGGATCTAGGGAGATCAGTTAGTGTCCACACCTACTGATTTATCTAATAACAATTGTCAAGCCTGAACACCATTTAGAGAGTCTATCATTACTTGCCAGTGTAAGTGTCATGGTCATCGAAGTCCAGTGGGATTGTTCTCTCCTAAGTCAAATATTAGGATTGGACAACGACAAGTTTGTGGTAGAAGTCATGTTAGGTTTATTGTTAACTTTCTTTCTGTCTGTTCAGTCGATCTGTGTCATTTTTGAAAAATTTATTGCTTACAATATGCATCAACAATTGGTTAACTTCAATTCATTGAAGCACTTTAGATACTACACGCGCTTGCTGAGAATGTTTCTGGAATCTAACAAAACCGAATTTCCCGAGACTGTATTTAATTCAACTGATTGTAAAAGGATCACCATGATTATTTTCATCAATAATATTATGTCCAGGGTGTACAGTCTTATTTTTGGTTCAGATATGCCAAGGGTTCTGGAAGAAATGAAAGGCTCTTTGTAACCAAATCCAGAGAGCAAGATAGGAGATTGGATGTTGTTCATACAATCTACTGTGATTTGGGTATATGGCTTTCATGAAGGAACTTATATTTTACCAGCCTTTCTAACTCCCAGAATCTTTTCTTTGGAGTTCATAAGACAAAGGATCATCTCAGAGAAAGAGCATTTTTTGAAAACACACAAGGTTTCTAACTTAAAGTTTCCTTTCATTGTTGGACCCTTTGTGGTAAAGAACAAGTCCCGTTTTCCTCAGATTCAATCCAAACTCAGTGAATTTAGGTTCACACAGTTGTAGGGGAGGATATATGATCCACATAAGATCATATCAAAGAGGATATTGGTGAACAAACAAGGCCCCTATGAACATGATCATGTTGAAGGATTCGATAAGCTAGCCAATCTAGAAACCTGTGTAGATACGGAGGTTACTCTACAGAATGATTAGACAAAACATACAGAAACAATCTCTCAATAGAGCCCAGCACAGAAACCTTCTCCTAGGCTGGTTGTCAAAGCTCCTAAAATGAGTGTCTATAATAAGAGGAGAAGTTCAGAGGCCCTGAGTAGAAGTAGTGAGTGAGATACTCTCAAGAAAATGAAAATCACATCATCCTCTCAAATAGTCGACCTGGAAGAAGAAGATTTCAAAGGGAGAACATGCATGGAGATGGTGGAATACGAAACCAAGAAAGAAGAAGCTATTACAGGAAGCATGCCACAAAGTGAAAGCAACACAAAGGTTTTTAGCAGTAGGAAAAATGTATTTAGCAGACACCTAGGGCAGTTTAAGAGTCCAAAGAAGACTTAATGAACCAGTATGTTGTGAAGTGAAGTATGGCCAATAGATAAATAAGGGACTTGTTTCTCAAAGTAGAGAAGATCTCCTAGCATAAGACTTCACTTCTCTCAGTCATGGATGTGGAAAGAAATATGTTTAACATAGCAATGGTTGATGATGATAAGGTTTTTGAGATCAAAATGCATTATGAAAATATTGGTGCCCCTGACAAATTAAAGTTCCACAAGAATGTCAACAACCTGCTATATTCTGATTATTTGAGCTTAGGTATGAGGGTTGCAAGATTGATAATGCATGCACTCAAACTAGATGGACAATTGAAGTAGGAAAAGGTGTCCAACAAAGCCTGGATGACACAGGTGAAAAGGTTAGAATCTGAAGGCCCTCAAGGGGTAAAATATTCTTTGGATGAGAAAGATAAAATGATCCAAAGCCTAAAGAAAAAGCTGAAGATGTCCACGAAAGATCATCCACAGACAGCATAAATGACTTGTTTGGAACAAGAGAAGGAAACAATCAGACAAGAGGCACTCAATTACAAAGCTAAAGTGCCGCAGTTGGAAAAGGAGAAAGAGAATTGGTCACAATCACAACCAGTAACATCAGATCTGACTATCATTGTACCTACTAATACAGAGGCTAGATTAAGCACTAAGGGGTTGGTCCAAGCTATGTCCCAGGTAAGCTTAAAAATAGGGGAGATCAAGGGTCTCAAAGAGGTCATAGAAAAGTTGAAACAAAAAATGAAAGTGAAAGATGAGAAGATGGCTCAAATCCACAGAGATAATCAAGATTTACAAGAGAGAGTGAGCAAGATGAAAGCCAGGTTAAAAGGAAAAACATTATTACAGAGAGCCAAACATGTGATATGGGATGTTATTTCTACAGAGGCTGCTAAATTTAGGGTTTATTTGAATTTTATAAAGACAACGTGGCTGCTACGACTCAGAGAAGGTGTACTGTCGTTAATGAAGTATTAGCCAAGAAACCCTCGGAATGGGCCCAAAATGATATTGACCTGTTAAATTATTTGTGAACTGTTGATATCCAAACTATTAGGTCAAAGGATAGGATTGCGTTGATCATTTTGTCTAGGAGGATCACCACCAAGCAAAATCTGCTCAGATCGGTCCAGAACAAAGCTATGCCAATGGAGCATAACATACACGAGTTTAAGGATGCATTTGAAAAATTGTTTATCAAAGGCATCCCATCATTTTGGGATGGAAAAGGTTCATTATACAATCAATAAGATTACAATTCTCTTCTCATTCTCTGTAGAATGGACCATTCTAAATTTAAGGCTATGGAAGAAAGTCTCAAAGGCCCAAGCCTGGTAGAGTATTTGGCTACAAACTTTGAAATTATGAATAAGTTCAAAACAATGAAATTTGGTCTGTCGAATATGTCCTATGCCATGTGCATTAACTTGGAGATTTTGATTAAAGATATGATGGACTACGAGATCCCCTCTGACTCAATGGAAGGAAATCGGGTGGCTGGGTAAGACAAAATGCAGTTTCCCCGGAACCAGTAAATGATTTCCAAGTGTCATCAAATTTGCAAATTTGACAGAGGATAAGATCGAGACATATGTCGTGAAAGAAGCTGAACAGTCAGAGGAATCCACTTTAGTTTTGAAACGTCTTTTTTTTTCAATCATTGTAAATTGGTTTCCATACCGAGACTGCCAGTTGAAATTATTATAATCAGTTTTAGAAGATGAAACGTTTCAGTTTCAACCATTGCAATCAAATTGTATAAATACTGGGATACTTGAATGCGTTAATGTTGGCATAAGTGCAAGGGCACCTTTTGTTGTTGTAAACTCTATTGTGATTTTCTGAAGATGAATTGAATATATATGTAGAAGCTTTCGAAGTCTTTATGAAAATATTCTAATGGTGGTGATATGATCTTTGGCTTCCTTCATTGTATGTATTTCCTATGATCTTTTATTCCATTTACATTTTCTTCTGTTTAAATTGGAGAGTTAAAGGCCCAAAATTCATCTTATGATGCTCTTGGCTTAATCAATTCAAACTGTGTGATTGTCTTCTTAACTAATTCATAATTCATTTCAGTAATGCTTTGATGCAGTTATTTGTTTTCTCTATCTTCCTACACTCTACTGAAATCTTAGAATAACTCAGATTCATTGCCTCAATTAGCCTTTATCCTCTGGAGAGTTCTACTAGTTGATCATTGTTTTCATTCACTTTCAGAATTGTGACTCCATAGCCCTGAGTGTTCCTCCTCTTCATTGCCAACAATTTTATTAAAAACCCCCAAAACAAACCAAATCTAGCCACTGATTATCAAAGAAATATCAAGTGACATGAGAGATCCCTCTCTGAGTTGAGCAGGTTAGTGCCTCAACTCTAATGTTGGTTTAAAGAGTTACCTCTGTCATTTTTCTATCAGCCAAACAAAATTTATAGATTGCTAACACGCCGGACATAAAAAGATATAAAAAAAGGGCCAGCGCACCGAATAGAGAATGTTCAACCGCACTCAAAAACGTTAGTGGGACAGAGAAAGAACCAATGATCATTAAAAGGAGGAAACAACGGAAATGGTGGGCATGAAAAAAGGCGCCAACGAATGAAAACTATCAAAATTGAATGACAAGAATGATTGATGGGGTGCTGCATTAATCGTGCCAACTGGAGATGGAAAGTCAATTCAATGGAAAGTACACAGGAAGTGCCAATTCATTTAAAATGAAAATTGGCTAATGTATCTGAGAAGTTTCACATGATTCCTATATAAGGTAAGAACGTGGGGATCAAAAAGGTTATTCTGAAATTGAGAAAGGAACAGAGAGATAGAGTATACAGAGCAGAGAGTAAGTTTGCAGAAGTTACAAAGAGAAATAAGCTCTACGATTTTTTTTTTACCACCATGGAACCACCCAAGCTAGGAGTGCAGAGTGAGGCGTGCAGACGACCTCGAAGAAACCTCATAGCACCTCAGCAGCCACATGGAAGTGAAAAAAAACCACCTTGTCCTACGAAATTCGTCAACTTGGATGAAATCCTGTTGCCCGATATGGAACCAGGAAGCCCCAGACTAGTGGTGGAGGAAACCCAACATACAACACCAATGGGCATGGATATTGATATGTCAAAAGTAGGACATAGCCAACAGACCTAGGATGCAGGAAATCCTTCATGCTCTGAAAACCCTAAAGAATCCCTAAGGGTTAATGGGACGGTCCCAAACCAAGCAGAAATAGCTACACCAGAAAGGTCATACACAACTGTGTTGGAGCAACCACATAAGGGCATAGTAGAAGATGTCATTGGCCAGGAATATGTGTATGAAGAAGAGAGAAAAGTGGAGGCTAGAACCTTGATTCAACCACCACAACAGAAGGGAAAGAAACCAGGAGTAATATTACCATGCATGTAGGATTCCACAACCATAGTCTTACCACATATTCCGGAACGGGTGTGTGTCACAGCTAACCTGTTAGGCCACGTGGAAAAACTACGGTACTCAGATCACGATGTGACCGACATGGACAAGTTTCCAGAGTTTGCAAAGCAAGATTACCTAGATAGTATGGGTATAAGACACTTTGACAAACCAATTAACCAACCAAAATAGTGGGCAGTCGGACTGGCCAACACTAGGATTCTAGGCCTGTTGGAGATCCTGAACTTTGGAAGGGTTTAGGACCTAAGAAACCCTGTCAAGAAACTGATGGCAGTTACCCACAGAGCATACCTATGGGTGGAAGAGACCATATCAATAGACGTAAATCTTATTATGTATATTACAGGGTTTTCATCTCGGTGACAGACACCTGTGTAGTTCCTCGATGACAAAAGAAAAGAGAAGGCACTAGCTGAGGAAATGAAGAGGACGTATGGTATAGTAAGAGGGTCACACAGAACCATAATTAAGTGCATTAGTGATGCAACATCAAGGATCCCCACAAAAATCATGGTGTGCAAGTTTATCAGGAAGTTCGACAAGGAGGAAGTCCCTACTGGGGTTGTTGCAGCTATAGCACAGTGTGCGGAGGGCACTACACTTAGCTCGACTCCATACTTGTTAAATATGTTCCTGGAAGACTGGAAGGATGCGTAGGACATGGGGAAAAATTTCACTATTCTTGGCTACTCATCCTGATCTCCTTGGTCGGATGGAGGGAGCCTAAGTATACATACTTTTTCAAGAGATCCACCCATTGTCATGCAACACAATACCTATCATTGGGGAGAACTTCAGAACCTAAAAATAAAAGTGTGAATGCATGCATGTTCGCAGGGTATTACAAGGACCTATAGGAAATCATTGCCAACACTCAGCGAATTACACCAGAAGGGGTCACACAATATCAGGGCATAGCCAAATTGAAAGCAACCAGGCATGTAGTGTAGATCCAAGCACGTAAGGATCCTGAGAATGAATGGATACAAATGCAGTACCGCGTCAAGAAAGACGACGTAGAAATGGCCATCAAGGATTGACACGATCACTAGAGGGTTCCAGAACTGAGTCAAGAGATGTCTATGGATACGGAGGCTATTGTAGGGAAAGAACATACACATGTAGGAGACAAGATGACGTGTAAGAAGCCAAAGCTAGGTCAGAACCTGGCACAACAGAAGAAAGGGTGTGCGCCCAAGAAAGGTACCCAAGAAGGGAAGAAGAACAACACCCATGCATCATAGGAACAAGAAAAAGAGAATGAGACAACACAGGGGACCACATAAAGTTATACTCAATAGGAGAAAGGCCATACCAAGAGGCCAATCATACAAATGGGGGGTGCGTGCAAGAAAACTAAGGCACACAAAACATCACTAGAGTATACAATCACTGAGGATGAAATAGACCTCATGGCTGAAATGGTCCAGGACCAAAAAACGAAGGATTTTGATGAAGCCCAATGCCAAAGGGACAACATTTAGGATGAGCTGGCCAACAAAGGAATAGAATCAGTCCCCGCAACATCACAGACATAGGCCAAGGCTCGGTCGAGCGAGCAAGATAGGATCCAGACAACAACACAACTGAGCTCGATGTTTTACGTTAC
>JZKD02S1182319.1:0-12656 GCA_000966675.3 Picea glauca | reverse complement strand
CATCCCTGAAGGAATCCCAGGTGGTCGTGACTGTAAATAATGAGGGTTCCTCTATTTCCTTTTGCTCACAGAAAGTTTCCCACCAATCTTTGACATGGGGAATGGCTTTGAGGAGCGCAAAATTAATCTTTTCTCTATTCAAAAGTTTATGGACAAAAAAATACCCTTCTAGTAGATTCAATCACTTGTCTACAACATTTGAATCTATCTGGCCTTCAAATATAGGAATATCGATGTTTATTTGTATCTTGAAACGGGGTGGCGCTTCCACCCAAAGAAGATGCATCGTCTATTGGGAGTCATCGAAGGATTTGCATGAAACTATCCATCATCTCATTCCTTTGTTGTGTGAGGGATTCCTCAATCAAAAGTTTGAAAGGATATCTTGTCCCATCATCTTTATTTTCTCCTGCCATGAGAGGTTTCTTGGGTGTGCGAGAGCTTTTTTCCTCAAGAGAAACAAGATCGAGACCCAACTCTTTGTACTCTGACCTTGTTGGGGACATGCATTAAGATGACAAGGAGCAGACTGCTCTGATACCACTGATCCAGATTTTATGAGAAGAATGAAATGACTATAGATTATTAACAGGTGCTTAACACAAAATAAAAGAGATACAGTAAAACTGGTTTTCTATTCAATAAGGAAATAAGTTGAAATTGTAAAATGTAGTGGAAACAAGCTTGTTGGAATGGTGGTGGCTTATCTCTGAGAAGAGATGTGACGGCTGCGCTCATTCGCAAGAAGATGATTAAAATGAATATCTAAAGTCATTTTTACAATAAACAATAATTCCCAAAACCCTAGACATCCAAAAACCTAACCCTAGGAGATGAAGTGCCAAAATTCATGTGGGCCCCATTTGGGTAAGTTAGTACATCAACTTCCCGGGGTCGTAACGTTTGCATACGATCTCCATTTTAGGCATATGATAGCCTATTGGAAAGGTATCATCAAGGAAATTCATTTTGGGGGCTCAATCATGCCTTCATCTATTATTGAGAAGCTCGATCCTGAAAAACCTTCATTTAGTCCCTCAAAATGGCCCCGGAAGTTAAAACTACTAAAAATAGTAAATTGCCAAAATTGTCAGAAAACTATTTTGAGCCATTTGGAAGAGGTGTGTGGCCATCGATATCCACTTGGATAAATTGCGTGTCCATTGGTTTTGTAGTGAGAGCACCATGGCCACCTTGGATGATGACAATCTCTAACCAAGTGACCTTGCTCATCACAGTTATAACATCTGCTTTGTCCTCTTCCCCCAGTTCTTCCTCCTTTGAATTCTCCTCTGGATCCACCTCCTCAACCTCTTCCTGGTCCCTGAGGGTTTTCATTCACCCTGAATGTTGTTCGGTCTAACCTGTTTGCAAGTGCATCCAACACTCTACATTGATTGGTAGTATGCGTGGTAGACACACATAATTCGCAGTGTATTGTGTTTGGTATTGTCAAATATTTTTGTATGATGGGCCACTGTCTTGGCCCATGCCCATGGGTTTGACAGATTTCACAATAATCGGTTGTTGGTGTTACTTGGCCTCCTGGAAAATCATGATACGAGGTGGGGTTATGGAATGGTAAGTTCGTCGACACTTGCACAACTCCTCCCATGGGTCCTAGTGGGGCTACCATCGGATTCTAAGTAGGTCCCATTCCCCTCATTCCTAGACATTCGTTCACCAAATGACCTTCTGTATAACATCCAGTGCACCAAACCTGTGGTCGTCCTGGTCTGGGCATCATCAGCTCCTAAATCATTTGTGTGAGTGTCTATATCTTCCCTTGTAGTTGCACCAGATTCATATCTATTGGGGGTCTGGTTACTCTTAGGTTCCCAGGGTATCCCGCCATGGCTTCAATCTTCATCGATTGTTCCAAGGTGTCTGTTAACATAGCTATCTGTTGTTGCATTAGCAGAATCCGAGTCAGAGGCAATAACCCCTGAATGTACCACTCCCTTTGATGTTCTTTGTGGATTGGATGTCCTAACCTCCCTGTGGCATATGGTTGATTCACCTTACCACTGTTGGATCTCGCGTAACTCAGATAGAGCCTGTTTTTCTGACTTGGGTAGTTTGAACTATGCTATGAACCTTGTTCGTACCTGGCCGAGTGTGAAAGATTGACCTTGCGTACCTAGCACTCCCAACTCAATGGTCTTCATGTACCACTTGAGAGTGCAACCTCAAGATAGTCTGGAACTCGACCAACTTATTCGCATCTGGAGTCCCTCTGGATCTCCATATTTCTTCACACAGGAACTATTGTTTCTCAATGTCTTCATCTCCCTTACCCCAAAATTTTGGGTATCGAGCAATCAAAACTCCCACATGGCTGGCCATTGTTGATCTTGTTGTTCCTGTCAATATGAATCCTAACAATCCTGCTTGCGATCTACCAGGGGATCCCAATATCCTCCCTGTACTCGCACTTCCTGGTTGTGATTGACTAATTAATTGTACTGGAACATAATTAGCATGAGAAGGTAGTATCAGACTTACTGCTTGTATAGAATAAACTTGGGGTATGGGTGATTTAGGGCTGGTGCCATTGGCTTCAGGGCGGCTTGGGAGGGACCTCTAGTCTTTTGTTCTGATCGGAGGTGGTGGCTTTGGGATACCATGTTCTAGGACTCAAATCATACTTATTTTAGGACTGGCCTTGAATAAATCCCTCTTCCCCTACCTCAATATCAAATCAATTTGATAGTTTTTCTACCTCATAATCTTGTTGTGTTAAGTGACTGGTATAAAAATCAATTTAAATGAAAATTACAGGAGCATCATCCATAACATCACTTTCTACATCCATTTCCTCAATCTGATTGTTTTGGAAAGGAGGTACCACTATTTGATCATAATCATTCCTCCTTTCTCTCGGCATTATCTTAAGGACATCATTCGGCCTCCTAAACTGTTTTGGGTTCCTGTTCCCAGACCCTTGAAAAGATTTGTTTGGTTTCTTAGATTTCCATTTCAGATTAGCTATTTTAGATGTCAAATCCTTTAATGTTTTGGTCATCTCATCAAGTTTAGCATTAGATGTGGTTGGGTTAGAGGAGGAAGGGGAATCCTCCTTCTGTTTCTTCTTGTCTTTATCAGATCTAGTCTTTAACATGTATAATCCTAGGATGTTGGACTCAACCTCAATGGTTGCTTCTTGCATGGACAACAAGGTGGTGGATCTTCTCTCCCTTAATAGAAGGGACAATTATGCATCAAATGAATTGGCATAAGTGATCTTGGTAGAGGCTTCAGTTGGTTTGATCTCGTCTGAAATTCTATCATACATCTTATTGAATCTCTTGGTGAAGTCTGAAATAAACTCACCATTCTTTCTCTTAAGATCCCCAAACTCAATGATTTAATACAGATAATCGCTTCTATATCCCCATTTATTTATGAAAGATTCATTTAATGCATCAATATATGCAATGGAGGTTGGAGGGAGATCCCATAACCATTTCCTTACCTCCCCATCTAGGCTCTGTACAAACAACCTCATCCACACATCTGCATATTCAATGTTGAAGTTGTCTGCAAAGTTGTAGAAGAATACTAGATTCTCCTCAGCTGTGACATCCCCTTCCCCATTATATCTTGGAAAATATTTCATGTAATCAGTGGCTGGAATTGCATGTAAGCCTACAGGAAAAACTAGGGGTGCATATCTGGCAACAATTATGGCATCCATCATGTTAACAGTCATTGCTTGGGCAATATGAATATGAGGATTGATTGGAGATACAAGGGTGGATGTTGAACTAGATGATGAAGTAGAGGTGGGGCTTAAAGGTATCTGAGAGTCCTTGGAAATGTGATTCTTAGGGCTAGCAAGTTCAAGTTGCTTGTGATAATGGAGAAAAGAAGACTCTTTAGGTGCAGCTTTTCCCTTGAGGGATGAGGTATATCTTTGAGCTAGGGTTGATTTTCTTAGTTGTATTTTTGGTTCAGAGACTATTTTGTCCTTCTCATGGTTAAGATGAGCCTTAGTGGCTTTGATGTGATCATATTTGGATCTCTTGAGTCCTTTTTTGGGAGACAATATTTCTTTTGTGAAGTTTACTCAGTGGAGTTGCTAGGTGAAAGGTGGCAGTTAATATGTGCCTGATTTGTGTTCACCATCAAAGGTCAGAACTGCTCATTATTGTTCTCCTAGGGAAATTGTTGAATTTCATTCTCGGCAACGATGCCAGGAGATGTTATTCCTAAAGTCTGCACCTGACTACTAAAGGGCAGAGCTAGGCCACCTCAAGTTTTGGAATGGTTGTTTTTTTATAATTTGATTTTTTTGGTCATTTGGAGGGTTGGTTTTACCAAGACAAAAACATGGTTGGGTTGGAAAAATGATATGGTTGTAGGTCCTCCTTGGTTGGTGGCACACAAATGATAGACAAGTGAGAAAATAGAGGGATGAAAAAAGTAATAACAACAAACAACTCAATGAATTATCTGTTGTAAGAAGTTTAAGTCTTAAAATATTATTTCAAGGCATTAAACAAGTATCCAAACACAATTAATCCCACAGGTTGCAATACAAAAAAAATATTCACTAAAGCATCGGTTGTTTTATAGGTTTCATATCAATAAAGATAAGTTATACAATAGCTCAAAGGAAAATGAAATGTACTTTGAACACATTAAAAATTGCATTCAAGATAAGAGAAATAACACATATATATTTGAACATAAAGAAAATTGTCATCAAGAGAATATTCACAAGGTATAGAGCTTTAATATAATCATAGAACATGTTCAACCAGTTTGATATATTTATTTCCTTCCAAAAAAACCGAACCCTCAATTCATACAAAAACTGCATATTTATCAAAGTTGTAGAGGCTCTCGTCCATCTGGAACTGAGTCTTAACTCTACACTATCAGTTGGAGAACAACTTATTCACTTAATTAAATAATACTAGAGTATAGTAAAGCATACTTCAAACTTGATTTAACAAAAAGGAAGTGGTTCATATCAAACACAAATGACCACTTATTGTGCCTTAATCTAAAAAAGTCTTGAACTTAAAAAACTAAAACTATTGCTAATTGATAAAACTAAATTGATGCATAAGCTGAAGTGAACTGGGCTTTGACAAAACTGACTAGGACTGAATCGAGCACTTGTATCCATGCACATTTTTGGAGGCCAATTGGGAGATAATTGAATAGACAAGTATTCTATTTAGATATCCCTTCATAGCAGTGTTCTTCTTCAAATTATCTCTTTCGGAAAACAACAAGTCTTTTGGTGTTTCTTTTGGATTCTTTCATACTTGTTCTGCAATCTGAAGTACATTTTTTCCAATTCCTGGTTGTGGTGTTGCAAGGTCTATACTTGAAGCTTTAGTTCTTGAACTTGTTGACTATCATTGACTTTCTCTATTTTGACCTCAACCTACATCTTCTTCTTGGCTTTCTCAGTGATAGAATTGTTGTGGTCAGCCAATGTTATTCTCCTTGTTCTCATGTTATATCTATGCATTACCTCGGGTTCCTTTCCTTTTGTTCCTTTAATGGACCCCTGTACTCCCAGAGTATCAACTTTAATCTTCGGTTTAATGTCTTGTAAATTGTGGTAAGGATCCCCTGCATGTGGTGAGGTGTCAATATAATCTTTCTCAGGATCAAGTCCATAATCTTGTATTCTATGTTGACTGGAGTCTGTAGGATACTCTCTTCTTCACAGTTACAAATGGTTTTTATGTAGTCTCACCTTCATTAGACTATGATTTCTCCTTTTTCACTGTCATTCCCTTCAAAACATTGACTGCCATTTCTTCCATGTTGGAAAATTCAGGATTTTCATCATCCTCGATCACAATTGTCTTGGGGTCTTTCAATGATGGCTTAAAAATAACCTTGGAGTTCAACCTCAATTGATTTGTAATTCTAGTTTTTTTGTTTGGCTTTCTTGGTGCTTCAATGTTTTGTCTGTCCTTCCTCTTTCTATCTTTTCTAGCTGCAGGGGATGTTTTAGGTAAGGCTTCTGTAGAAACAACCTTTTCCTTAACCACTTCATTGTTCTGTGATGTAGATCCAAGTTACCCCCTCATTCTAGTCACAGGTTTATTAGGTTGATGCTCGATGGGGGTTCTCTACTCCTCTGAATGGTTGGATGACAGAGATCTCTGTGTTGTTTCTAGTGCAGGTGGGTGCATGTGGGAAGCTTTGCCAGTTTTTCTTTCCTTCCCCTTTTTCATAGAATACCTTAGTTGCATGCGAGGGGACTCCTCCTTCATGGAGGTCTATGGCTTGTTTTCTTTTGAGGGTGTGTTCCTTGTTTTAGGGCCTTTCCCCTTATTTGTTGCGTGCTAGAAAGGATTCATTGAGATCCCATGCTCTGGAGAAACCCTTCCCTTTGTCTTATCTTTACTTGCATCACCTTCATTATGTGAATTGGGCACTTGTTTCTGCTCTTTCAATTCCATAGACTTCAAGAAATAACCCCAATGAATTTTGAGTTCCTCTAAAGCGAAAGACACCAACAATTTAGATATGCCTTGATGGTACATGATCCTATGAGAAGATTCAGGGTGGCTTTGGACCCTCCTAGCCATTTTGGTTAGGCTTTTAAGCACATAATAGGGTAAATTTATCTCTTTATCTCCACTTAGATGCATAAGGAAACTAAGGTGATAAAATTGTACTATGTTGAATCGACCCTCACCTGTTATATACATCTGCACCACTGATAGGTCTCCTTTCCAATATTCCTTTATCCACGACATAGGGATTCCTTGGCTCTATTCAAGGTCTTGGTTCTCGGGAACCAGGAATTTATTGCAGAGGTCATGAGGCATCTTGCCTTTATTAAACCACCTTTCCCCACAGACACAAAGAGAACAAGTTTCTCCAATGAAGTGTTCTGTAATACGAATCCAGGTATCCCCAAGTTCGGTGTGAAATCCATCAAACGTCTTCACAAAAAACATAGCCAGTCCTGTGTGGTGTCCTTCAAATGTGCACGAGAAGTCATACCATTTTTTATTTATGAAAATATCTTTGAATTCGGGTATGGCCTCGAATATCTCCAGGCCTTGTGGCTCGGTCCTGTTCAACTTGTTAGAAAAACAAGATCGCAGAGCAATAAAATAAAACAAATGTGGGAATAAAACACATAAGATACACAATATATATGTAGTTTACCCAGCGTGGGCTACATCCACTAGAAAAATTGTTAGGTCCTTCCTTTATTATTATCTAGCAAATGAAGGGATACAACCTACAACACACCCATTGTAACTTCCTCTTCTTTCTCTCACAGTATCCTCTCTCAGAATACAATATTCACAATGATCCATACCCGCAATACATTTCCCTCATAAAAGAGGGTTACCTTCTAGGGATAAAAACCCTAACATAACTTCTATCATTATATCTGCGACCTTATAATGAACAATCCATATTTACAATGAAATTACAATATACATTTACAAGGCAATTTTTCCTTTGGGGAATGCTATCCCTTGAACCCTCACTTTCCCCCGGACCCCACACAGGGGGTAACCCCCCTTTGCACTCCCCCACGTGGAGGAGTGTACATTCTTCCAGGGTGTAAAGTCTTCATGGGGTATAAACAGGACTGAAAAAAAATACCTCTGAGTCAAAAAGATAATAAGGCTCCATAACCAACACAACTGCCATCGCTCTCGGGGATGAACCATGGTGTACAAAGTAGCTCTGATGTTGATGATATAGTGAATGTGAATCTCCTCATATTGAAACCGATACCTGTGATTTGTTAACCCTTTGTTCAAGTTGTAGTAGCCATGATTGAACAGTACAGTTCTCATGACCACGATTGATGTTGTGTAATGATGAAACTGTGTGTAAACTAGTGTGGAGGCGCTTGTTTATGATCGTGCACATATGCAGACGCCATTCAAATGGTTCAAACATTTAAAATGACACATTAAATTATTTAAGTAATTCAAAAATTAGCGTGCCAACCACATTTGTAAGAATATCTTAGTTCTTGCAATCATCCCTGTAAGTGCATACAAAACATTGTTATACCTGCTATGAGCTCAACCAATGGAAAATTTGATGACAAGTACTTCAGAACCAAACCATAACATGTAATTACCTATCAAGAAAACAAAATATGGTGCAAAAAATCAATCAAGAGAGATAATGATAAAAACTCAGTCATTTAGTAATGGGGGACCAACTTAACCAACAAAAACAGTATGATTTTTGATGGAGGTATAGAGCATTGAGAGAGGAGGGACAGGGGTGCAGACTTAGGTCTCAACACTTGGTATGGTGTTGATGTATATTTTTTATGTGCATGGTTGGTACATGGTAAGGTATAGGTGTTGATGTATATATTGGTAGTGATAGTTGGTCTACACTTATATTTCACGGCGGCAGGACGATGAAAGGAAAGGGGGTTGTAGCCTCCTTATGGTTGGTGTCAGAGAATAGAAGGATTTGGACCTTCCTTCGGGTTGGAGCTTGAGAATAATGGGGCTATAGCCTCCTTTTGGTTGGAGCCAGAGAATTTAGGGAGTTTTAGCTTCCTTCGGGTTGGAGCCTATAAATAGGGGGTCATAGTCTCCTAGTTGTAGCTAGATAATTGGAAAGTTGGTGCTTCCAATTAATGTATTCTTGACAATATATAAGAAAGCATTCCATGGTTTTGTCCCATTTTGGTTTCCACATAAATTTTAGTGACTTTGTATTTGATGTGATGTTGTTGATGTGATACTGCTTATGTTTATATGCTCATGATATATTGATAATACATTGATGATATACTGCAGATAAATTTGAAGTTTACATATTGTGGTTAAAAGTGGTAAAAGTGTTCATATTGATTCACCCCCCCATCCCTCTCAATATTCCAACAACTACCCTTTGTACTATTTTGCTCGCCTTTTAAGTTTGGAAGTATGGAGTTCTCTTAAGAAAAGGAAACAAAAAATTCCTTAAGGAGGCTTTCATCTGCACTTGAGGATGTTGTTGTCGAGTTGGAGGACCATTTCACCTCAAATAGTGTTTGTGAGGATGAGAGCATGAAGATCATGTTGGAACATAACAAGAAGATAATGTCCTTGGATGATGATATGATTTCTCTCAAGGAGACTATTCTTTCTATATTCCAAACTTGTCATGATAGCACAAATTTCTAAATTTCTTTGCCCCCTCTGTGGAAGGAGTATGCAATAGGAACGCAGTAAAAAGCATGCTCAATCAAACTACCAAGGATGCTAAAGGGACTAAAGTACCAGCAGATAAAGTTGGGTGACTCTTGATCTATATGTAGAAATGATTTTTTCCAATGTATTACAGTGTAGTTAAATTCTTGTGGTTTTTTTTGTAATCTCTTCACTTATCATCATAATCTTTTTGTAACTCATGCTGAGAGCTCCCCAAATATAGGTAAATCCTTATACAGGATATGTCTATGTATTATATTGAGTTGTTCAACATTGTTTATTATGTACGATTCATTATCAATTTATGGAAATCTTTTATAATATAAAACCTCTCATCTTCAATTTTAAAAGAAAAGAAAAAGAAATGCACAGTGACCAAAAGATTGACTTATAAAACATTAGAGAACAATAAATACACATAGTATCATTATTTATTCTTTTCTGAAATTCAACATTTTATTTTTAAAGAAAAACCACCTAATTTTAGTTTTGAATTTTGTTAGTTTTATATTGACTATTTGTTGAATTTTTTTTATTGACATTTGATATGTGAATTTAGTGATTGTTTGATAGTATGTAACTTAAAAATGAAGTGACTCATAATGAGTTATGTTTTTAGATGTGAATATATTCATTATTAAACTTATGTTTATGAAAAATGAAATATGTGACAAGGATCCAAACAAACTCTATTAATGTATGACTATAGTTTTGAATTTCATGGATAAATATTATAATTTCTACAGTTTTTTAAATTTGACCAATCTAATTTTTTCATATTTTTAGAATGTGAATTATTGTAGATATTGATTTTTTATTTTACTAAATCATTACGTCATTTAAAAACATTATGCATACATTTTTTTATAAAAAAACAATTAAATTGAATACAAATTGGATCAAATGAAAGTCCATTCAATTCTAAAGCTGTTAGTATTAGTTCTTAAACAAGACTGACAATATTTGAAGGAGTCCGCTCTTACAAAAGTTAGACTAACTCTCTGAAAAGTACCATATGTACAGGTTTTCGATCGAACTAATAGTTTGACCAATAGTTAGAAGCTTTTTAGCCAAAAGTTAGAAGGTTTCGGTCGAAAGTTAGTTTAAACAGAAAAGACTAACTTTCGGATCAAACCAACTAATGTTTGACCGAAAGTTATTAGTTCGGCCAAAAAGTTGAAATTAGAAACATCTGTCGGCCGAAAAAAAAATAGGGGGACATGATGTTTGGCACGGAAAGATATAAAATCGTTCATCTAAAATCGTATTATCATATTTTTGAACACACTCATTCTATGTTTTAGTTATTTTGGTTTTCTTGTGCAACATTTTGGCCATTTTTCACATATTGGAACAACATTTCTAAATTGAAAAATTTTCAACCATATTTTTTTAAAGTATGGGTTTTGATAAACATTTTATTCCTATATCTAAGAGTTTTTTTTTGGAAAATAAGTTTTTTAAAAATTCATTTCAAAGTCAATGTCTTTTTTAAATGATAAGAATGGTTTTCTCAAGCAATTTTTTTGAAGATCAAACTTTATAGATATATAGAAAGTCATAAAAGAATATATATATATATATTGATTATTTCTGTAAAATTCTAATGTATCAAAAGTTTTCAGCATACTGAATTCATTTTTACAATCAGAAATAAATTTTAAATAATAAAAAATAGTAATTTCGTACAGATTTATATAACCCAATTATAGATAAAAAAATCATTAAACAACACCCTTAATAAAAAAAAAGATTATATATACAAATATATAACTGTCAAATTATATTGTCACTTCACTTGAATTGCCACTTCAATTGAACAGCGGCTGCCATTTATGTCAACAGATACAATATAACGTTCTGGAGGATTATCTAGGAACCAGGAACTAAATTGTTGGGGCAACAGTTGTATCCGATGGTATACAGCATGAAATATAATGAAGGTCAATGGTTCATTTCAGAATATTTTATGATTTTTGTCATAGGATCAACCTCAGGGTTGCATGCTTCCAGCGCCACCATTTTTACTTTTCCTTAAGTCAGCTTTACCACTCTTCTCAGCGGCCTCCCATCACACACAATATTCATCAAATCTCAAATTCAAATTTCATGTATGTCTTTTTTAAGATGTCAAAGCCTATTTCTTTGCCAATGAAAGGCAGTGTAATGCACAGCTGGAGTGTTCATTTTTTTAAAATGAAACTGAATATTATCAGAGTATTACAATTAATCTAAATTTTCATAATCATATTTACATGTATCCGATACAAATTAATAAAAAAATTATTATATTATAAATTGAAAGTATATTATATTTTTTTTAGTTTTACATTATACATTATATATTTTTCTTAAGTAAAAGTAGTTTCATTGATATTCAAAATTAAATAAAGAAAAACTTTATATATTTTTGGGTCCAAATGTATCCTACCTCCTTCCAACATTTCAATTACATTATATTATATATAATTAAATATTATACAATCTTACATTATATATGATTAAGGTTAAATATTAAATGAATATTATTTCCAACACCTAACCAAAGCATCAACTAATTTAATAAATGGATACACTTTCCACTTTCAATACTTTTTCTAAAAATGTCTAATTCTTTCCATCTACATCTACATCCACCCACCTCTATCGCACACAGTTCACAATATAATTATTTTTAATTTGTTTGGATTAGTTCCACTTCTGATTGTTTTAAATTACATCCATCCACCTCTTTCACATACACCCCTCAATAGATCATTTCAGTCTTTTTATAAAAATATCAAAACTAATTTAACTGTAATACCATATTAAAAATTGACTTTAATACCATGTTTAAAATCTTGACAAGTTTTAATTAGAAAAAAGTTGAGAAAATATATATCATATTTAAAATATTGAGTTTAAAAAAAATATACACAAAATATTTTTAAAAAAGAGTAGTCTAAAAGTTTTATTTTTGAGAGCTTTTTGTTATATTTTTTTTATTTTGCTCTAAATTTGGGGAAGAATGGTTGGATCTGTAGATTTGAGTGACTAAATTTGTATAATTCAATTGTTTTCGGGTTTTTTCAGTAGACTGAATCCATTTATGCATTCAAAAATGCAATTTAAACAACAAAAAATAGTGATTTTTTCCAGAATTTCATTAACTAATTCCGACAAAAAAACCCAAAAAATAAAACGTTTAACCAACACTTTTTTAAAAATACCAAACTACTACAGGGCCGTGTCTAGATCTATTCCACCATTTATCACAATTTTAGTTGGTTTGAATCAGAGATATTTGATAAAGCTGGTTGAATCTCGTGGAAGTGATCTTATTGGTGACGTAAATCATATTTTGGAGGTGGAAAACAATCCTCTTCCCAGTTTCCAATGGAAAAGAAATTATACGTTTTAGCTTCCTACCTGCTTGATCACTTCCTCGTCAGGACGACAGAAAACACGGACTGGACTGTCTTACTTCCTGGCTGCTTTATCAGTTTCTCG
>JZKD02S1182308.1:0-12656 GCA_000966675.3 Picea glauca | reverse complement strand
AAACATGTGATAAAAAAGCTATTATAAGTAAACCATGCCCTTTTTGATAGTGTCACCATCAATCGTTTGTCCTGAAGGAAAGATTTGGCCGCTTCTATATTTTACGTCTTGTTTTTACAACCCCCTTATATTTTTCATCCCGTTTAAACTTTCCTCAAATTTTACTTTAATAACTACATATATCAGAGGAAGAGGCTTTATGTCGTGACTATTATTCACTGCTTTTGTCGGAGTGTTATTGGAATTTTCTGAAACCATCTTAGGTGCTAACTCCTTTTGGTCCTTATTTTTGCAATGATTTCTGCACTCAGACTCACAATTTCACAGGTGTTATGCCTCATACATTTCTCAAGGGACTCAGGATTTTAAAAGGATAAGGATGAAACATTCTATTAAAGTAGACTAAGACGAACTTGGTCCATCATATATGTGTTAATCCCCTTTGATTAAGGAAGGAAACCAACTCGACCTGACCATCTTCGTTTTAATCGTCATAATTCATACAACTTGTTCTTTGATTGTATTTCTCTTCCTTGATGATTTTTTTGAAAGAATATAATAAATAAAATGATATTCAAGAAGACAAACGAAAATGGTGGAAAAGGCATAAGCCAGTTCAACACACATATTCACACCAAGGATACAAATATATAATTCAATTGGTGCAACCACCACCTCATAAGCTAGATTTTGTCTCATATGGACACTTCATGAGGGGATAAGTATAGGAGTAAAAATATGATCTAATACACACTTAGGATAAAAACTATATCCTATGATGTGGAATATACATAGAGGTGGTATAGGACTTAATGATTGTATAGCGAGCCACATGCTAATGATCTTGATGAGCTTCAAACACTTATTCTCAAGCAATTCAATCATCTACTATCCTTGCCTTTTTAGAAAACAAACTTTTCTCTATAAACTAAATTTATACTAGATTCCCTAGATTTGGAAGCTAACATGTGGTAGGCTTCCATGCAATGCTCATTTCAATTGAGTTTGTTGATGTTTGTAGCATCAAACATATATTTTTGCACATGTCTAAGTGTCTACACGTGTGGAAGTCGTTTGAAGCCTTCAACGCTAGTAATTTACTTTAATTAAAGGAATTATTAAAGTAAAGTGCCTTTTATAATTAAAGTGAGTTTAATTTAATGAAATGCTAAGTTTATTAGCATTAGTCAATTAAATGAATCTTAGCCATTGATCTCAAGTGAGTTGAGATCTAATCTCAATCGTTAATCACTTTGGAGATTAGGGTTATGTTTGATTCGGTCATAACTGAAGATTATAAAAGCAAGTCTAGGTGAAGGAGAAACATATCCACATGAAGAGAAAATGACTTTTGCTCAAGTGCTTGAGTCACGAAGGATTGTGACTCAAGGGGATCTCAACAGGGGTGAATAAGGACTTTCATCTAGAGATCGAGTCCAAAGGAGGAAAGTGCAAGTAGTGCATCAAGAGGAGAAAACCCAACAACCAGAAATCGAAGGACAAATTTCTGGGTAGTTCAACAGTAGGTTGTAGGTCCGACAGACTGGTTGTACAACAACAAGGCGCACGACAATGAAGTTGCACGTGCCATACAAGTAGTACTGGGCGTGTGTGTAAGTGTTGTACATGTTGTATAGGGTGCATATGTATGTGTCGTATAGGTCGTATAGGGTGTGTACATATGCACATGCAAGATTGCAAGGGCATGTACGTACGCGTAGACAAAACTGCAAGGGCACGGGTGTATGTGTAGGCTAGGCTGGCTGGGCGCATATGTATGCGCAACACAGGATGGACAAGGCACATACAATTTGTACATGGTTGTCTAGGGACAATGCACTAGAGGGTTTCTTCAGGGCTAGAGTTACCATGTTTGTTGTAATTTGTATTTTTCCTCAGTGGGCCATTTTCCCAGTAAGGGAGCCCTTGTAAGCTTGGAGTCATTATTAATGAAACGCTGATTTGAAGGGAAAAAATCTTGTGTACATGTGCGAAGTTTGGTTTCTAGTTTGCTTCCGCTATTTTATTTATTTCCAGCCAGTATATTTTATTGTGTGTGCTACAATTTAATTGTTCAGGAAGGAAATACACAAGGTAGTAATATATCTAGGTGTTGGGGATAGAGAGATTTTTCAACAGACTCCATAGTGTCTACCTATTTTTCCATGTTCCCTTCTCGGAGAACGAGATCATACCTCAATTTCTATTGTGTACCTAACCACAATATCCATATTAGGTATTAGGCTTTATGTACACAAGCCATTTTGTTTATAAGCTCATGATTTTGTAAAAAATCCACTTTAGTATAATAAGGGCCTAATTACTTATATAGTGACTTAAGTCTTTAGTTAGGGATTTATAAGGGTTTTTGCCTCTCTATGGATACAAATATGGTTTTTTTCATTCTCTTATGTATGTCTAGTATTTTATCAATACAAATCAACCAGTTTTTAGTGTTTCTTGGAGGCACCTTTCTCCATTACTTGGATTCACAGGTGCAATCTACTCGTGGGTGTGTAGGTGCCCCATTGTTTCTTTCTTATCTTATTTTATGTTATTATTGTTTATTTTCCGTTTTTTTTTGTAGTAGTGGTTGCATTTGGTTACGGGGCAATTGCAAGTTGGTATTAGAGCTCAGTTTATTTTTGCTAGCATTGCATTTCATTCTCAATTTCTTTTTACCAACAAAAAGGCAAAACAAGGAAAAATAAACGTCGGGGACTAAATCTCAATCTTGTGTGACCAAGGAAGGGTTGTAAGAAGCTTTCATGTAGTTCACAGATGAAATGGGGCAATGGGGCAAGCGATCATAACCTACACACTCAAACATAATAAAATATTATTAAGGGCATCTACCACATGGATGGCCACATAAAATTAATTTAATGACCTATCACATCGACTTATATACCCTAACTAACCCTTATGGACCTATAAGACTCAATGGAGGGGTCATTTCCTAGATCATACATGTAATATGTCGTGCTAGGGGTGCAATAGGGTGGAATGAGCCCCATTAAGGCATATGAGAACCACTTTATTTCCTCTCATTTGTTTATTTTTTTGTTTTGGTTTCTCTTGTTTTCAACATTTATTTCAAGTTCGTAGTTTTAGAAGAATGGATGAATGTTGAATTGATGAATTCCTAAGAAGTTAGAATATTCTCGTGGAGTAATCATAAACGTGCCACTATAAATTTTAGAATTAACTACAAAAGATATATTGCAATGGCAATCATTCAATTCTTCCTAAGGTGTTAGTTGAAAGCAACGATACCATAAGTATATCTATTCACACTAACACATTGGCAAGGGTTTCAAGTGTTTGAGATTTATATTTTTTGCCATGTTTCCAAGTACATGTGCCTCACACCATCTTACATGTAGAATATGTAGCCTTAAGGCAACAATATAAAAAGATAAATTGAAGTCTGAAATAGTGCACGATTTCATCACTTTTTGAGGAGGAAGAAATATGCATTTTGGCATGAGTTTTTGAGGGGTTTACTCTATTTGATGAAATTAGGGTGAACTAATGAACAATGTCCACAACAATAATGATGTTGTCTTTCTTGTTTTCCCCACCCACAAATGATGACTCCATTAGGAAAAATAAACAACTCCCTAAATGCATTGACCTAAATTTTTAACAAAGCCCAACCTTTTTGAATTTGAAGTTCTATGTCACAAGCTATGTTAATGATGAGAGGAAACTAAGATTATTCCCTTCAACCCTAAAGCATGTAGCCCTAAGGTGGTTCATGAACCTCAAAGGAGGCCCATTAACATGTGAAAGAAATGAAGTAGGTTTTCTTAAAAAATAGAATATCACAGATCTTTTAACCCTAAGAAGAAAATTTCAAGGATGAAACAAGTAGGGGAAATCTTAGAAGATTCCTTGGAAAACCTTAACTAGATGTTTGCATAAAAGCTCTCGACATGGACATGTTGAAGAGATGATAAACAATGTTTTCCTTATTGGTATGCGATATGAGCATTGCACATGGCTTGATATTATCTCCGAAGTAGATGTATTTGTCCAGTGCCTGGATGATATAAAAAACTTTGCTTACAATATTCCAAGGTCTTCTGAACATGGGGAAGAAATCCTATCGATACACTTTAGAACAAAACATTGATTTAGAAACCATGAGGAATTTAGGGAGAATAAAGCCAATAAGCAATTTTTGCTGAGACTTGAAAATGGTCCTTAGTTTCAACACACTTAACCAGTTTAAATTTGAAGGTGAAGAAAGAAGAGGTAGAGGAACCCATTATGCCAAAAGAAACATCCAAGGAATCAATGCCCTACTAATGTGGCAAGAGAGCAAATGTGGAATATGTAGTGAGGACCACAAGGAGAAACACTATCTTGTACTCTTGTACATTAACATTGTTATTAATGGGGGACATAAAACATTTGTTGAATTCTAGTGCATGCAAATGCAACAACAAAGAGCATAGCATGAAAACTATGTCATCTTCACGGTTTTTTCCTCATCAATCGTTAAAGTAATTTTGTTGTACCAACATACAAAAGATATTCTAGTGTTGAAAATGCACGATATCAACTTAATGAAGCTCCTTGAACTTCATATGTGTGGCATATGCTTCTTATGGGCCCCTATAAATGCTACCTATATTGTTCCTACAATGCACCAAACATAGTCATTGGTTTCTCCCACAAATCCCAACACTCAAAGAACCTCAACTAGTGATGTGTAATCACCAATTAGCCTCAACAAACACAAATTGGAGCCCAAATCGAAGAATGTAGGGTTTCCTACTCCAACAACATTTGTAAAATGATTTCTAGCAAGCATTCTCAACCCATCCAAAACCCAAGCCATCGACAACAAATTAATTTGTGATTGATTGAGGAGTGTGACCTATTTTATTGACAAACCCAAATGATTGGTTTCTTCTAAATGCTTGATTTTGGATATGGTTAGATTGCTAACACTTTCATAAGCACCAAATGACACCAATTGAAGTAATGCAACTTTGTATGATAATTTGGACAACTCATTTGCATAACCCAGGTATATAAGACCAACACTCAACACATCTTGTAAGGTCTAGGCAAGACCAATAATGGGTGAAGAAGGTGATTTTATTTGTCCTTAGGTAACTTATGGTTTGAGCCATGTATAATATGAGTTCTTGGTCATAATCAATATCTATGATATAGATATGACTATGATTTGAGATAATTTTGTGTCAAGACCTAGATATAATGTCTCATGGGTGGATTGTGTTTGGTTTGATGACAAGTTCCCTTTGTGATATTGCGTATGCAAGGTTTAGATTTATGCATTTCTTCTATATGCTTGATTTTGGATATGGTTAGATTGCTAACAGTTTCATAAGCACCAAATGACGCTACTTTGTATGCTAATTTGGACAACTAATTTGTATAACCCAAGTATATAAGGTCTAGGAAAGATCAATAATGGGTGAAGAAGGTGATTTTACTTGTCCTTAGGTAACTTATGGTTTGAGCCATGTACAATATGAGGTCTTGGTCATAATAAATATCTATGATATAGATATGAGTATGATTTTAGATAATTTTGTGTCAAGACCTAGATATAATGTCTCATGGGTGGATTGTGTCTGGTTTGATGACAAGTTCCCTTTGTGATATTGCATATGCAAGGTTTAGATTTATGCATTTCTTCTAAATGCTTGATTTTGGATATGGTTAGATTGCTAACACTTTCATAAGCACCAAATGATGCTAATTGAAGTATTGTAACTTTGTATGCTAATCTGGACAACTCATTTGCATAACCCAGATATATAAGACCAACGCTTAGCACATCTAGGCAAGACCAATAATGGGTGAATAAGGTGATTTTACTTATCCTTAGGAAACTTATGGTTTGAGCCATGTACAATATAATATCTATGATATGGATATGACTATGATTTGAGATAATTCTTTGATCTGTTTACCTTGCAAGGTCATCAACCTTGCAAATGTTTGAATGGCAAGAACAACATTCAAGTTTATTCAAATCTTGAAGGTTTGACCTAGGGCTAACCTTGGTATGCCTTGTAGGATGATTAAAAGGTTCTATTTTATCATATGCATGCAGTTTGGTGACCAATCTCGCAATGATTTGTCAAATATGGATTGACTTTATGACATACCATTCACAATGAAATGAGTGTTTTGAGGTGCATTCTATCTCACTTATATACGATGGTAAGAGGTTTTAGTTATATAAACAATGGTTAAATTTGATACTCTTATGAACAACCCTCATGGTATATATATCATATGGTAAATGAATTTGTGAATCAATCTATTTATTGGTTCGGTGACTCCATCTATAACATGCATTGATTTTTCTTGTGAATCAATCTATTTATTGTTTGTTTTCCCTAGATTGTTGGGGTGTCTAATATGGTTTTACAATGTTAATATGGTTTTACAATGTTGTTGGGAATATTTTGTGTGCTACCATATGTAAATGTTATTGATAAGCAATCTCATTGCTTAAGAATTTCAAACATTGAATCAATGTTTTTGTTCATATAGCAAAAAAGAGGGTGATTATATTTGAGAAGAATGTATGTAGGCTTTTTAGTTTTTTATTAAATAAGATTGAGTTTGGCTTCCACTTTCATTAGCTAATTTTTGTAATTTCTGCTATGATATTAGCTAATTTTTGTAATTTCTGCTATGATATGAAACCGATAAATAGGACTTCAACATCAATGTTCAAATCTTCAACATCAATGTTCAAATCTGTAATACAAATAAAAAAGGGAAAAGGAAAAAATTAACTTTATGTCATGCATTGAAATGTCATTTTCTTTTACATAATTTAATTATAAATTATAAATTATAAATAATAAATAATAATATAAAATTTTATATTTAAAACAAATAACTTTAGTTTAATGGTTTTTAACTTTAGGTTTTTTTTAAACTAAATTTGTTATTTTCAAATTTTCAAACATATTACTATTAAAAAAATAACTCTATCAATAATAATAACGATTTCAATTTATATTGAATTTTTTCATTTAATTTTATATCTTTGCTATCTATTAATAATATTATATTCAAAATTACATAAAAACTATCATTTCTAGAATTTCTTAATTTAATTTTATATCTTTGCTATCTATTAACAATATTATATTCAAAATGTACACTCAATCCATAAATTCTATCATTCTTATTAAAACTTTTAATCTTTTGGTATAAAATGTATAATAACTATTTCAGTTTATATTGGATTTCTTAATTTAATTTTATATCTTTGCTATATATTAACAATATTATATTCAAAATGTACACTCAATCCATAAAAACTATCATTCCTATTAGAACATTTTAATCTTTTGGTATAAAATGCATTTTTATGGGTACACAATTCCAACTATAACACTTTAATCATTTTTTTAAATACATGAAACATATTACTATTAAAAAATAACTTTAACAATAATAATAACTATTTCAGTTTATATTGAATTTCTTAATTTAATTTTATATTTTTGTTATCTATTAACAATATTATATTCAAAATGTACACTCAACCCATAAAAACTATCATTCACATTAGAACATTTTAATATTTTGGTATAAAATGCATTTTTATGGGTACATAATTCCAACTATAACACTTTAATCACTTGTTTAAATACATGAGTACTTGTTTTATAAAAACTATCATTCCTATTAGAACTTTTTAATCTTTTGGTTTAAAATGCATTATTATGGGTACATAATTCCAACTATAACATTTTAATCACTTTTTTTAAATACACAAGTACTTGTTTTATAGATGGTATCCAGGATAAACTAAAATTTTGAACGCCAATATGTTTTTTATATTAACTTCCCCCACCTCCACCAATACAATAATAGATTTATTAAGGGCTCAACATGTCATTTGTGAGAATTGTTCTTGGGTGGGGATTATAACATTCCTTCTCTTCATTGCTTGGGATAGATCTAATTGACAACATTTTAACTAATTATAGGTCAATGCAATACAAATTTAGATCTCAAGAATACACAAGGCACATACAATTATGACACTATGCACCATCTAGAAAATACCTTAGTGTGTTTTCCTAGTATATCATGACGAACAACAACTTCAATAAGGAAATATTCAAATGTTCATAACAAAAGCAAGAAAATAATATTATAAAAAAATATTGTATTTAGAATAGTGTTGAATTGTTAGAGGGTAATAATTAATTTTGATCATATTGATTTCTGAACACAAAACCACGATAAATCTGTTTATCATTACTATTACCCCCCCATGCCTAGGGATAACTAAGGAGATGATGTCTCGAGGCCTGTAGGTTGTAGACATGGAGTGCCGAGAGACGAATGCATAGATAGAGCCCCTCCACTTACCACTCATCACTATTTGATTGATGGTAGCACCATCCACCACACCAGCTTGGCTCACATAGGACAACAAGTCTTGCTTCATGAGTTAACAAGTCTGGTGTCGTGGTAAGTGTTATTTTAATATTTGAAACATTGAAACATGTTGGAAAGAGTCATTTCTTGATTTTGAAAACATTTGCTTGGAAATTATGCCTTTTGCCTCATTTCACCTTAGTGGTTGACATGTCCTAATAAGTGGGTCACCCTTGGGAAAAGGGTTGCTACTAAGGGGTCTCCTTGAAGGGGCACCGTACCATTCCTACACATATTTATCACTTTCCATACTTCTTCCCCTATATTTCCTTATCTTTTGGCTTTCCAGGTTTATTGACCTAATAAGGATTGTACCTCATTTCATGGGAAGGGGTTGATGGCCTGGAGGTAGATTGCAATTGTTATAAAAGAATAAGAAAATGATGCTAAAAATAAAGTGAACATAGCAAAAAGGGACCACCAAAAACCGACTGAACTTGAGCTCTACTCATTCAGTGCTCGCCCCGGTCCCAAAAGTAATGCTAAATCTTGGAAACCCTTAAAGGGGGACCCTCAAATTTGCAAATTATAAATGAAGCAGGGATTGGAAAGATGGCAAAAAGGGGTTTGGAAAAATGTGGCATGCAAATATTGGGTAACTCAAGAGCAAGCACACCCTCTACAAAGGCACCCATAAATGAGACAATATGAGTCCTTGTATGTCAAGAAAACACCATGCCCAAAAGTTACACCCTTAGAGAGGGTCCTCTTGAGAAACACTCCTTGGCTTGGGGAATGATCTACCAAATAAGGAACCATGGCAACCCTACCATACTTAAATTTGACTAGTTGTATAAGGTCTTTGAGCATTTGTTTATTTTGAAAATGGGGGATTTGATGCACATGTTTGAGTGGTTCTTTTACTAAATATGACTTACTTGGCATGATACTTGTGACTTGTGGACCCTTGGAGGGCATACTTGTTTTTCTTTGCAGAACCTTTCTAGGTGAAAGCTCATTCGCGGAGGCACAAGGTTGCTTGGACCTTCATAGGGGCATGAAGCCCATGTGTTGGATGATGCGCTCCCTCTCATTGGACACTTGGAAGGATGAACATTGCCTTTGGAGGCACTTGGACACCATGAGATGATCACATTCTAGCCCCTTGCACCTCAATGTTGACCTTGAGAGGCTTAAAACGTCATTGCCTATGCCCTAGGCATCACATGAAGGCTAGGGTGTTTGATGGGATTTTCATGGTGATGATGATGTGACATGGTTTGATGGAAAGAGAGACACTTGACATGCACTAAAGCACTTGGTTGCAGGGCACATGGCCTTTGGAGTCCTAACGATCTTCATCAAGAGGCTCAACATCTCTCTTAGAGGCCTAATGTCACCCTTTAGGGCACGACGCCACCCCTAAAAATATAATTTTTTTATGTATTTTGTAAATTTAAGTTGTATAGGGAAAATAGAGGAGGCCAACTTCTCTAATTTGTTGTTGACATTTTATAAAAGTGGACAAATTGGTTTTGGGTGACCTTGTATAAGTAAAGGTCACTTTCATTTCATTTTATCATCTTGTGCTTGAGAATTATATACTCTCTTGGCTGAATTTTTTGCCCTACTTGGGAAAATTGCTCTATCTATCTTTTGATGCTATTACTTGTCTATTGGAAAGAAGGCTAAGGCACTATCTCTTGATGCTTGTCTCTTAGCAAATGTGATGAAATATTCTTGGTAAAAAAGGGTTTTTCATGTTATCTCTTGAAATTAGTAAGGAATTTTCTGCATATTGTATTGTTTCTTATTGTTTCAAGATTAATTGTTTAAATCTTTGGAGGAGTATAAGGGCATACACCCTCCTCCAAAATCTATCTTTATTTGTCATTGAAAGAGCTATTTTGCAAAGGTTGATACAAGGAGTAAAAGGGCTTACACCCTTGTAGATTTACCTTGCCAGTTTTGTTTTCTCTAGGAAGTAAAAATGATTACACTCCTAGATAGGTAACAATCCCTAGCTCATACACAAGAGACTCCATTAACCCAATTGATAAGGCACTAATCTACTTGCATTGGAGATTGTATATTCATCCATTGGTATATGTAAATTTTTAAGATATTGCAATTGTTATAGGATCTATTTCTACATGTTATAGGATTTCTTGTGCCCTAGGGGTGTCTTGATTGGCCAAATAATTCTCTTTGCTGATATAAATTAATGCTACAACTAATATGACTGCAACACACATCTTCTCTTTACTTATTGTTCACTTTTCTAACGCTAAAGATTGCTAGCAAGCTTCCATGATTGTTCTACTATTTGAATGCTATCTTTTTGGTGGATTGTTTGTTGATTTTGGTAGGTAGAAGTTGTTGTTATAGAAATAGTTTGCTACAACCATAAGACTATTACAATATTTGTTGATAACTCTAATTAACAACCCCTTAAATGTTACCAAATATTGCTCTAACTATTGGGAATTTATTTAGTCATTGCTAGCTTTGTTTCCATCATCTTTCACTAGGTTTTGGTAGTCTAATTTGTAATTGATATAACTTGTTTACCACATAAAATGTATTTCCATACTGCTGCAATTTTGGGACAACAAGGTTCCTTGTTGGTTCCCCACTGGTTAAAGGCTTTGTTTATCATGTATTGTCTTGTTATGGGCAGGTCTAACACTGTTTTGTAGGTACACAATTTTGACAAATCATTCACCAACCATCAAAACTCTTTTCAAGCCTCTTTCCATCTCCTATTTCCGACCTCTAGGGGCATCCTCTCATACTCTTTCACTTTCCATCTCAATCCCTCTAGAGTCACCCGAGATTCCTCCTTATGGTGATTTTCATCATCACTAAAGTGAGGGGAGTGTTTATCTAAAGTGGTCGTGGGTAAATACTCCCATAATTATCACACCTTTGTGATTTTGGTTGGGCTTTGACCAAGCTACAAACTGCGCAATAACAATTGCCATCTTTATATAAAAAAACCAAAAAAATAAACTTAAAATAATTACAAGAAAATATTCAATATGTTATTTAGTATTAGAGAATTTTGAAATATACACTCCATTTTAATAATTAACAATCATATATATTTAAAACAATGTTTTATAATTTATAAGATAACACCACCATACATGTCAAAATGTTGTACCAACTCTATTCTACATGGTAGAATTCCAAGTAATATGAAAATGTTAGGAAATAAAATGGACAAACACATTCTACTCAATATGGTTGATATTCCACGTAAGAGTATGAAGGGCAAGGGATTCACCACAAGTAATATAATAAACCAAGAATTTGAGATGGACTTCTCCAACGTGATATTTGAAAAGAGGATTTATTACCTCAATGAATTAAAGGGTTTTTATAGTCTTCAAAATGAGGTAACCCATGTAGATATATATTAAAAATGGTCATATAATTATTTAAGAGAAAATAATAATAAATATAAAAAATCAAATAAGAATGATATTAGAAAAAAGGATTTATTATCTCAATGAATTAAAGGGTTTTTAAAGTATTCAAAATGAGGTAACCCATGTAGATATATATTAAAAATGATCATATAATTATTTAAGGAAATAATAATAAATATAAAAAATCAAATAAAAAGAAAAGAAGGTAAATAAACAAAAGTGAAAATTATGATTAAGTTATTATATATGGAAATTTTATTGTTCTAAGTATGTTTATGATCCATACTCTGAATAACGAGAACATTGTTATAAAAGATTAATTTTGAAAAATATTATTGATAAAGACTTTAAATTATATGTGAAACTATTACTTGTCAAATGGGTACAATCTAAGCAATGGCGAGGAGTGTTATCCTCCTCACCTGAGCTCAATTCTTAGAAGTGACATGTTGAGTTTTTAGTGATTATATTATTGTGACGGCCTTAAACCCTTCTTTTACAAAACCTCGAGCTTTTGCCAAATTCAGTTTACCTTGGGTACCATCCTTGGAATAAGAGAAAATGCTTGATAGATTTCCTTGAAATGTTTATTTCATGAAAAAAAATATGTGAAACTACTACTTCAACATTCAAATTAATGAAAATTTAAACATTATATTTAAATCACAATTTATTATGATAATAATGTTGAGTAATTGATTTGGTTGACTTCATGGGTAATTGTGCCTCCACTTTTTGTCATCATACAACCATCTAAAATCAAACTACTAGCATGGAACCAAAATCACTACAATGAGAACAAAAAAAAATAAAAAATAATAA
>JZKD02S1182307.1:184207-196668 GCA_000966675.3 Picea glauca | reverse complement strand
ACATTTGTTTCATTTCTTGTGACAATTGCAATTTGATTTCGATTCAGTTTTCACAACTGAAAGTGTGAAAACTCCTCCATTGTTGTTTGGACTGTCATAGTCTTTTATTGATTTTATGAAAGACACTTTACCATTGGTTTATTGTATGACTTCAAAATATATCCATTCACTTTGATTGCGCAACTTGATTTCTTTGGTAAAGTATTGAAAATGTTAAGTTATGAGTTATGTTTGATTTCATAAGGGTCATAGTTTATTTTGGTTTTATATATGATACGATTCTTATTGTTTTGAGCTATTAACTTATCGTTTTCATATGGTCATTGGTTGCAATGTTTTTACACTTTGATTGTGCTAAAAAACGCATGGGTCATATATCATTTTGATTTCATATTTGAGTGGCAATGTTTTAAACTTGTCACGTTGGTAAAACCTTTGGATGTCATGTTGAATCGAACTATACACTTGGCGCATGAATTTAACATATGGTATTTGTTTTATGTTTGATCGATGGCACGTTGATGTGGTTATACACTGATGTGGGTTGGTCGATCAATATGTTTCAAACGTTATGATGACTGACGGGAAAGCGTTGTACCCAGCCATTAATGCATTGCATGGCGGTGGTAATCCCACCACCTTCGCATGCATTACATTGATTCACACCCCTTTGAGTGCCTGCAGCTGTTAAGCCCTATCGTTTTTACTCCTGCGTGTTGTATGGTTTAAACCAAACCCTATCACGAACAGAATCCATGGCTCTTGTCGTAAGAGCTGAGCCCAATGGGTGCCAAGTGTTGTTGATGTTTGATGGCGCTTATAGTGACCTGGAAAATTCTGGGTGGCTCCCGTTTATAAAGAAGTTCGATGGTTACAATCTTATCATGGCTCGGCAATTTGCATTATCATTCGATGGCTGCCGAGCAAAAGTTGGAGATGTTCAACTTGAAATTAATGAACAGTTTCTTAGCTTGGCAACCAGCCTATGTGTTACTGGACAGAAGTGGTCCAAAATTTACAAGGTGGATGATGTCCCGTGGACATTGTTATGTCAGTCTCGAACGGTGAACTCGTGCGACAAAGGCTTGCCTGCAAAAATGTTGAAACCACGCTGGTATGATCTCCTAAAGATAATCAAGCAATTCATTACTTGTGAGGGCAGGTACAGGTTCATTTTCTTGTTTCACCTTCGTCTATTGATGGTTTTTATGGGTTTTGAACTTAGTATTCCCCACTACCTTCCTAGAAGTTTGTTCAAGATGGATAAAAGGTACAAGCATAGCCAGGCCGATACCAACCTCTTCCATTTGGGGTTGATTAAAATGATTATGGTTTACGAGTTAGGATTACGTTGTTATTGTTGGGCTGATTTTCTCAGTCATAATGGCTTCGAAGAATCATACCCTCCACAGGTTGATAAACCTATGATAATCGGAACCCAGCCTATTCCCCCTGTGCCTTATAACGTTTTTCTACCCAAACCTCTACCCAACTCAACTACGAATTTGCCTATGGCTGTGACTAAACAGGTTGAAATTGATAAGCCCGCAACTAAAAAGCCTAAAGCTAAAACTGGTGCTAATTATAAAGGAAAGAAAAATTCTAGGTTAATATCTCGCATGGCGAGAAATAAGCCTAAACCCCCTTCTAAATCAGAACCTATCGTGGTCAGCGAAGACTCTGATTCAGAAGTTGAACGTTTTTCGCCAATGAGTATCCTTATTCGAAAGGCTTGTGTGACAAACCTCCTCACGACTTTGTCAAGAATTTGCCACCCTGTCTACAGGATGATCCTAATTTTCCTGGTATTAAACTACCTCAAGGAACCCTCGATGAATCATCGAAGCCCCCTTCTGTTCAACCTATTGTTCCACGTTGCGATTAGTGTGGATTGTGGTTGGAGAGGTACTACTTGGATGTGCCGATGTTGCAATCTAGAATCCATGATTTGGAAAACCAAGTAGCAAAGCTCACTGGTCATAACGTGAAGGTGGAACCCTCTGATAAGAAGCAACGAACAGCTGGTTCAATTCTGTTCAAGAATGTCGAGTCAGCCATGGCAATTGTCAATTCCAAATTGGCATAGCCTCAACAATCTTGCTGGTATAACTTTCACCCATTTATATGGCATGATCATAAATTCTGTGTACATTGTTGACCTACTCTATCATGCATTTGTTGTATATAAGTTTTTATTATTAATTTTTGGATTGGTTTTTATTAGATTTAATTTGATTGATCATGACTTGATTTGAATACTTTGTTATTAAGGATTGTTGATATCATTTCTATTTTTGGAACACAGTCAATATCTCTGTTCGATTTGGTTATATCTTGTACGATATGATGGGAAAATTGGTTAGTTGTTGTGATTGTATATTCTATGCTCGGACCAGTTCGTATATCATTTGTTACATAATCAAATTTCGAATGGATATGAATAGTGGCTGTTA
The DNA here is from genome assembly GCA_000966675.3 of Picea glauca. Classification (NCBI taxonomy): domain Eukaryota; kingdom Viridiplantae; phylum Streptophyta; class Pinopsida; order Pinales; family Pinaceae; genus Picea; species Picea glauca. Next base: position 194,215 of record JZKD02S1182307.1, on the reverse strand, counting down.
CGATTTGAACTGCATTCGATTGTAACCAATATATCGTTTGATTTCGATTTGGGGAATGAAATTGATCATATCCAGTCTTATGATTTGTGTCTATAATTAAACTCAGCCATATTCATTTCAGTTATTTGCCCGGTTTATATTATGGATTCTGTTGACTCTGTCAAGACCCTGTCGGTTGACTGTGTGGTGATCAATAATGGAATGCATTTGATTGTTACTCATTCAGTCTGATTCCATTCTAAAATCATTTACCTATCTTTGCGTTTATTTGAACGATATCGATTTATTGCTATGACTATAATGAGTTAACGATGGTTATGATCATTGTTTTTTTCATCTTTGTTCACCATGTGATACTCAGCAACCGTATTCTATAACAAATTTTAATGGATATGTTCTGTAATTGCAAGAGCCTGTTTATTTTGACAATTGAATAAAATAATATGAATTTCACACAGCTGTAACCAATCGATTGTGATAAGGATCGATTATTATCATATCTATTTTGGATTACATCATACAGTTGGCTTGTAATTGCATTTGGATACGAAATAGTATGATTATTATTTGCCCCGATCTTGTGATAACCGAAAAACAGAGCATTCTTACCCTATCCCGATTGTATTCTTTTTCAATTTGAATGATGAATTTGCTTGAACTATTTGTAATTCGTTTTGATGAGGAATAGAAAATTAAATTGGATTTGATTTCTTTTAAGATTTTATTTGATTGACATCTAGTCCTGTTTTCTATTTTGGACTAGCTACAGAATCAGATGATTCTGTAGCTAAGTCTGTAGAGTCAATTTTTTATTGTTTTCTTAATAAAATATCCTTCTAATTTGATCTTTGTGTTCTATTGCAGGCAAATTCGAATTGGCAATAGATATCATGAGCAGTTAGGGTATGATCTACATATTTTACTTGCATTTTATTTCCTTAGTTTAGGTGATTTTGGGATTTTTCCCCAGATTATGTAAAATAGTTTGCTATTATTCACAAGGATGTTTTACCTTGTGAGAAACCTATATAAACTTATGATTTTTGTAATAATCATCATCCTTAGTTGTGGGAGAACAAGGATATGGAATTCTGATACAGACTGGAGCAGAATTGATGTTTTTCCATAGCTTTTGCTTTTCAATATATCAACATTGTGTTTCAAGTTTTGTATATCACTTTGTTTATGGTTTAGTATTACTTTTGCTATCTAAATCAAATTCAAATGATATAATTCTATTACTTTTATCTATATCTTGTTTCTTCCAAATAGATAAAAGACATAACAATTATTAATTCATTTTTGTGAATGATAGCTTTGTCTTCTTCATAAATTGAATTGTTATATATAAGTTTGTTGCATAATATGTTTCCCTTATTGCAGAGATTTATTATCAGAAGATTGTTATGATTTTCTTTTATGTCTTGTTTGTCCTGTAACATACTTCAAGAAGAAGCACAGCTGATCGTTTTCGAGAAGCTTAAGGACTAAATGGTGTGAATTTCTTCCTCCAATCATCTTAAGAAGTCATCCTACACAGGGCAGACTTGGAGCGTTTCCAAGTCAATTAGTTAGATGTTTATTGTTTTGAGTAAGTAATTTAATGTAGATAGAAGTTGAATTAGATTTATATTAGAGTGTTTAATTTCAGTAAATACTTTAGATCGTTCACTTTCAGTAATTTCTGTTTCTTTTTCATAAGATATAAAAATAAAAAAGAGATGCTTGGCTGTCTTAGGACATAATATACATGAGTTTTGCAGGTTTTAATCAAATCTGTAGATTGTTTATAGTGTGCATTTGTGAATAAGAAATAACGTAGCTGCTAATTAGGTAGTTGATTTGAGTTATTATAATCATAATTAGTATCTTGTATATATAATAGTCAGTAGTTTATAGTTAGATTAGTGTAGTTAGTTTAGTTTTCTTTATTAGTTTCTAGTTTCCTTTATTTTAGTTAGTTTCTTGTATTCAGTTATAGTTTAGTTTGTTTTATTTACTTTAGTAAGATTTCTTAGCTCAAATCATTTCTCTCTGGTTTTCATAGGAGACCTTAGAGCGGCCAACGGAGCCGTTAAACTCGTCGGGGTGGTCCATTCCAAATGGCTTGGGTTATTTAGACAACCCCAGACCGGTTCCACTCTCCTAGTTGATGGACGGTCAATTTCGCCCGCCAACATATCTCAAGCTTGTTATAACACAAACCCCATAGCCCAATGGAAGTGTAGATTGTCTCAACCATTTCAAAAACACTTTTACAACAAAACCTACCTGTTTCTTTACCTAGCCTTATATATGAAGTTAAAAACAAAGCTAAATCATATAGAGAGATCCCTCTCCGAAGCTGGAAGGGCTAGATCCCATCTTTAAAAGCGGTTGGATAAAGTTACCTTCGTAGATTTCTTCTTTTTCAACCTCTAGGAAATTTACCAAGTGCTAACAAGAACCTTGACAATTATAATTGTTTTCTAAACCAAATACTGGAGCCCATATCGATAAGTCCTTGATGCAGGACCATCACTCCACCCCATCACGCGCTAGCTGATTAGCACGATTGGTTTGGATTCAAGGAAGGGAGAGGCGTCACCCTCTATTTTTTCTTCGAAATCTAAATCATGATTAAGGAAATTAATGCTGACAGTTTGGAAGAGCCAAGTTGTGATTTCACACAAGTTGTAGATGAGGTCGTCATTAAGTGGTTGACACTAGGAAGGATCTACATCTTATTCAAATCATATTTCCATCATTATTATAAGGACATTTATTATCAAAATGAACAACACCATCACAATTAAAAAAAAAATCATTCTAATCTTACCTTTGTATTTGCCAGTTCCTATTTTCAACCATTTGATGAAGTTATCCAATTCTTCATCTTCCTCGGAACCATCGTTGTAGCTACAATCTCACTTTACCTTTTTTTTATCTTTGTTCTTTATCCTCTTTGATGACTTGAATGTTTCTTCCTTCGTGATTGTGTTGTATTTCTTTATCATCATCTCATAAGATGTGAGTATCTCGTGCAACTCATCCATGATCATGGTGTCTATATCTTCTCACTCTTCCAAGGATGAGATATTTAGATAATATATCATAGGTAAAGACCTTAGTACCTTTTGAACAATGAATTTTTCCTTCATTTCTTCTCTGAAACCTTTGATGGAATTGACTATCTCACCAACTCGTAGAAAATAGGCGATAATTTTTTCATCTTCCTTCATCTTCAATTGTTCAAACTTGACTCTAAAAGTTTGAAGTTTGGCTCCTTTAACTTTGGCATCTCCTTCGTAGATATTCTTCAGTTTGTCCTAGATTTATTTTTTGGATTCACAATGCACAACCTTGGTCTATATTGATTCAATAAAACCATTCATGATAGCATTTTTAGCACTAGAATCAGTGTCTTCAAGTTTATTTCCATCCTTATCTATTGGGGGAGTGTTTAGTTATTTGTATCCATATACTATTTCTCTCCAAACATCAAATCCCTGCCTGTAGATAGTTTTTCATTCGACTTCTCCATAATTCATTGTTCTGACCTTGAAATAATGGTATCCCAATCCTAGAATAATCCATGATCTCCTTCCAGTGGTTAGATTTATTTCTGAAGGACCTTCTCTGAAATCAATTGTTCGATTACTAAGAGTGGAGGTGAATCAATAATGAGCAATCATAATATTCGTAACCATAGTTTATTCTTCAACAATATTCAATATTTTATCATTAGCATCCAATATATCATCAGTAGTGTAATCATAAACGACATAACATCGTAATAGATACACAGTACACCATAATTTACGTGGAAACCCAAATGAGAGAAAACCACATAATTCTTTTCTTATATTTCAAAATAATACATTCATTGGAAGCACTAACATCCAATTCTCCAGCTACAACTAGAAGGAGGCTCCAACCCTCTGTTCTCAGGATCCAAACTGAAGGAATCTACAACCCCCTAAATTCTCTAGCTTGATACAAAAGAAGGATACAACCCCCTAAGTTCTCTGACTCCAACCAGAAGGTGGATACAACCACCTATCCTTACCCCGTAAAACTGCTCTGTAATATAAATGTAGATCAATTGTCACTATCATTGTTACTTCCACTTTCACTATCACTCTGTCTCTGTCACTATCTCTCTGACTTTCACATCAACATGTATCCTCTCATCAACCAACTAAACCTATACCATACCATGCATCAAGTGTATACCAATATACATACTATCTCATCAACCAAAAGATACATCAACAATGAGTAGTGAGTAATGAACTAGAGCATCAACCATGTGCAACATGTATCATATACCATACCATCAACCATATGTAGATATGTACCATGTCATCAATGAAACATCTCAAATACCCTATGCATTTCCCTCATTCATATGTCACCATAAAACATGAATAACTGTCAGCCATGTACAAGAAAATCAAAGATGTGAACTATAAGAACCATATCAATGTTGTACCATACATAAGAGTGTCGCTCACTCAACCAACTAACTATCATATACCATATCCAAGTACAAGATAAACCATACCAATAATTCCCCAAGAATTCACAACTAGTAAGCAAATATAAGCATCAATAACAAACTAATAACCATACAAGAAATTTTGTAGCTGACTTGAACCTATAGAATTCTAACCTGTGAACTTTCTTTAAAACTCTAGGGACCTGGTACCAACATCTATTCAATTTTTCATGAGCTTTTCATATGTACATGACTCTCTGTTCTTCATCCCTCATATATACTCTCTTTACCCCATTGATTTCTGCAAACATACACTCCCTTATAGGTCTCCAACTCATGTATACCTCAGAAACTAGGGTTTTTCTGTAACTCTAAGATTTTCATTGTTGAACCTTCTTTTCTACCTCATAAAAAGATGCCACAACCTTACCAAAAGATCACTATAACACAAGAAATATAAGCATTGGATAAGTGTGTGAGTGTACTTGTGAATGACTCCTTGAGATTCTTATATACTTGTGCTAGGTAACTCCTCTCCTTAATTTATGGCTTATAGGGTTTTCTTGTTACAACAAATTTACCCATTTGACCAAGAATTATAACAAACTAGGGGATTATTTTCCACTCTTTCGGGCTTCCAACTTTACAAGACCATATCTCCCTAATCGTGAGGAACCATGTGGCGTTCTGCATATAGCTGAAAATGGAACAATATGTACTATCCATATATGAGGGTCTTTCTAGCAATCGAGATTTCCTTTCTATCCATATTCTTCATTCAAATTCGGGTACAAAAACCACATCATTGAGGCTACTCGAATTCTTCAAGGGTTGACATCAATCTCTAAGATCACTCTCTAAGGGTTGAAATCAATGAAAACCAACTGTCCAAACCAATTGTCCAACATTTGATAAAGAATCTATGTATAGGATTGTGAAGATATTTTGCAGAGATAAGATTGCACTACAGAGGAGCTAGGCTAGATTAGGGATATAATATATTGTATCTATTGTAAGCATAGTGATTAGGCCTCAGGAGATTACTACATGAATATAAATAAAAGTCGACCATTGTGGATGTAGCCCAAGGATTGGGTGAACCACATTAAATTATGTGCATGAATGTGTCCTTTGATGTGGTTGTTTAGGGATATTTTGTTTAGGTATGGTTAATATAGATCTATTTAGTATATGATTATTTCACAATAATAATGAATGATACACAGGTTACTTTTTTTACAATCTATGTTGTGAATCTACATGATAGAGTTTGTTAACTAATCAAAGGATTTGAATAAAGATATTTCACAGAGGTTGGACAATTAGTAATAGACATGATCATGAACTCACATCCCCTCATACCTAAAGAAACTTGGTTCTTGCAGTCCCTATAGATACCTCGGGTGAGACTTCACTTGCATGCATGTGATGCTAAAAGAGTCGGTATATGAAGGGTTTTGTTGGTTGAGTAAACTAAACCTAGGGTCGTATAACCATGCACCAACATTGGTCCAAGAGGTTATTTGGATCCTCGCTTTAACATTTCCCATCATATTTGTAGGCTTAGAGATATCATCCCTATGTTGGGGGATGTATCATTGTTGGGAGTAGATGAATAGTAAAGTGAGTAAGGTCTAGAGAGGAGAGTCAATGATGACAAGGTAGCCCAAGGTGAAATGGCAGTCATCGATCTATGGAAGGTGGGATCTACACTGTTAATGTGACATGGATCATTTTCGATAGCTAAGGGTTGATGAAGTGAAGTACATCCAAGAAGTATCGACAACAATGAGGTCAAGAATTAACAATGACCGGTAGACATCCGATAGAGGTGATTACGATGAGATATGGACCGTCGTATCTAGACGCATCGTAGTTGGAGACTAAATTGTTTTTTCAGTCGAGTAAAATAATCATAGTGATGACAATGATTAAATCTTTGCAGAGACCTTTTTTTTTTATTTTTGAGTTGGCGTGGTGAAACCTCAGTTGTGTATTTTCGATGGACCCCACTAGATTCATTAATAAAAAGGTGTGAATGTAAATGTTAATCCTTGAGCATGTTAGGAGCACCAATATGATCAAATTCATTGGCGCTCGAGTAGTTAGTTGGGGTGCTAGTAACCCCATGGAAGGGGAGCCATGATGAAAAAGAATACATGCCCCACTTGATCATCATTGAAGTTGGTATTTGGGGCGACTAGTAGCCCCATGAAAGGGGAACCATGATGATCACGAATATGATCCTACTTGATCAAATCCCTTGATATGGAGAGTCAAATGGGTTAGGTGGTAGGTTCCTCATTATTTCCATGTAGGATAACATGAGGGATAGGTGGCCATGTGGATTCCATGTGTCAGTAAGGTGGCCTTTGGAATAATGAGGACCTAAGAAACTTTGGAAAGTACATAATTTTTGATCCATAACTAAAATCTAAGCATAGTTACTATCGTTAGAAACATCTTGATGAGAAAAATATGATAGTTCCTTTGATAATATATTATGAGTTGATTAGGGAAAGGTGAAATTTTAGCACCCCGCCATCCTAAGTAAGGATTAGTGGGTCAGGTGTCTTACAGAGTGCTATCAGAGAAAAGTTCAAACACTAGGCCTTTATGGGTCATAGAATATTCATAAATACTAGTATATCAAGGTCATGATGATCTTGTTAGAATGATTTTCCATGAGATAATTTTTTTCTTATTATCTGCATTAACTCCTTGAGGAGAAGGAATGGAGATTAAAAAAATTGTTTTAAAAATTCCTTACAATAAAAAATCATATCATGTTGACTTATAGCAAAAGAAGCATACTAATTTTTTGTTGGAATGATAATTACTTCTACAAGAGTGGGAATAAGCTGGCAAGCATTAATGGATGGAAATGGAAGAATATTGTTATAGTGTTAAGAGTCTATAGAATGAGTGCAATGAGTTGTTGTAATGTTTCATGTAAGTCTGGGTTGTTGGAACCTTGACAATTATAATTGTTGTCTAAACCAAATACTGGAGCCTATGTTGATAAGTCATTGATGCAGGAGCATCACTCCACCTCAACACGTGCCAGCTAATTAGCACAATTGGTGCACATTCAAGGAAGGGAGAGGGATCACCCTTTAATTTTTCCTTTGAAATCTAAATCATGATTAAGGAAATTAATGTTGAAAGTTTGGAAGAGCCAAGTTGTGCTTTCACACAAGATGTAGATGAGGTTGTGATTAAGTGGTTTATGTTAAGAGGGATCTGCATCTGATTTAGATCATATTTCCATCATTGTAATATGCCTCATTAGTCAGGCATTTTGAATGGTGATCAAACACCACTAGCTTAAGTTTGGAGGGAAGCTCATTGAGCCCCTCTTGTATAAATATTTGTATTGTATTCCCAATAGAATATAAAAGGGGAAATTGTTGAGAGTCGAGACTCAGTGACAGTCCGGACTCACGCATTGTAAATTGGCATTCCACCATTAATAGAAAAGAATACATTTTCATGTTTGTCATTTTTTCTGTGTAATGGATGTTTATTTCTGAATGTCATTTATGTGTGTTGTAGATGTATGTTAGGATTCATCTGCAGGGATAGATGTGTATGTTATATGTATGATAGGGATTAATATGAAACCAAGGAGAGGCTAGCACAGGTGTTGCGGATTCAACAGAAGGACAGCAAGATGAGATTGTCATAGAGGAGAAGGAGAAGATACTAAAGTTTGCCCCAACAAAAGAGGAGCACCCAGTTGATTCACTCACTCAGTGGGATATGGAGTTAAAGGTGTTGGAGGATTGGTTGGACAGTCTGAAATGAGAAGGTGGCTTTCAGAATATAGCCATGCCATAGGAGACATACCAACAGGAGGACAACTCTAGGAGAAACTTTGGGATCCAGGAGGATTTCAACAGAGATGGGAAGCTCATGAGAAGGAGCTCATGCATTTTCATAGTCATGGATTATGATGTAGGAGCATCACTCCACCTCATCATGTGCCAACTGATTAACATGATTGGTGAGAATTCAAGGAATGGAGAGGTGTTTCCCTCTCATGTTGCCTTCGAAACATAAATCATGATTAAGTTAATTAATGATGACAAGTTGGAAGAGCCAAGTTTTTATTTTGCACAAGGTGTAGATGAGGTCACCATTAAGTGGTTGATGGTAGGAGGGATCTGTATCCAATTCGGATCAGATTTCCATCATTGTAATCTGCCTCATTAGTTAGGCACTTTGAATGGTGATTAGACACCACTAGCTTAAGTTTGGAGGGAAGATCGTTGAGCCCATCTTGTATAAATATTTGTATTGTATTAACAATAGAAGATAGAAGGGGAAATTGTTGAGAATCAAGACTCAGTGGAAGTCCAGAATCACTCATTGTAAATTGGCATTCCACCATTAATAAAAAAGAACATATTTTCTTATTTGTCATTTTTTCTATGTAATGGATGCTTATTTCTGAATGTCATTTATGTGTGTTGTAAATGTATGTTAGGATTCACCTAAAAGGATAGAGTTAGAATCCTCTATCTATGAGTGTGATGAATTAGTTTTGGGTTCTTTAGGATGAGTGAAAGGAGTGCACGACAGAGAGTTGAAATCTATGATCCAATGCAAGGAGTGCGTGTCTGAACTCTTTTGAGTCATAGAATAATGTGCCAGGAGGGTACCATAATAATTCACAGACTTGAAGGGGAATTTCAAGGTTTTTGAATACCTTGGAAAGAAAGTTTGCATAAGAAGAAGCGTAGCACAAATTTACTGAATACTCTGTAAGACTCTGCTAGGAGGGCATCGAGAAATTGTGAGTACACATGGAACCAACACATTTTGGAGTGTTGGAGATGTTGAAAGAACCTCAGAGTTGCTAAACACTCTGGGGATGAAATATTATTCAAATATATTTAGTTGATAAAAATTTTCCAAGTACTATCCTTCTTGGGTGCTATGATGATAGGTGATGCATAAGTTGAGGTGTTTGGTCAAATTACTCCCTACTCTAGTAGTTGTTATAACTATTTATTTACTACATTTACTTCCAAGATGGACTATCTATATAACCCAATGTTTGGCAATGGTGAGTCAAGAAACAACTATATCTCATTCTCCACTTACCTCTTAGGTGAAAACCATTTAGGATCCTAAAAGCAATCTCTATATGAAGCCACAAAAGATCCTCTATGTGATGGTTCTCCGTTTTAGTACATCCCTCCAAATATGCCTTTATTTTTACCACTTCATATATTCATTGATTCTCTCTTCAGAAGAGTAATACAAACTTCATACTAGAACTGATCAATTTATTATTTTGGTTACTACATACCAAAGAGATCTTGGAGATACCCTTGTGTGAATTAATAATGAAAGAGTTCCTATCATTGATAAGTTGGTATTATTTTTCTCTCCTCATGAAGATTCCATCATGTTAGAAAAACAGGACCGCGGAGCAATAAAATAAAACAAATGTAGAAACAAAACACAGAAGACACACAATACAAGAGAGACACAGATTTACGTGGTTCACCCAGTGTGGG
>JZKD02S1182307.1:137008-179913 GCA_000966675.3 Picea glauca | reverse complement strand
CCAGGTCCTTCCTTTATTATTATCCAGCAAATGAAGGGATACAACCTACAGCAAAACCTGCTGTAACTTCCTCTTCTTTCTCTCACAGTCTCCTCTCTCAGAATACAATATTCACACTCACCAATAGCCGCAATAAATTTCCCTCATAAAAGAGGGTTGCCTTCTAGGGCAAAAAACCCTAACATAATCTCTACCGTTAGATCTGCGACCTTATAATGAATGGTCCATATTTACAATGAAATTACAATATACTTTTACAAGGAAATTTTTGCTTCGGGGGCCCACTTGCCCCCAGCCGGGGGGATGGACCCCCCGAACCCCGCAAAGGGGGTACCCCCCCTCTGCACTCCCCCACATGGAAGAGTGTACATACTTTTGGGGTGTAAATACTTCATGGGGTATAATCACGGCTGAAAGCAAGGACCTCTGAATCAGGAAGATAATCAGGCTCCACAACCAACACATCACTCATGTACATGTATGGGCTTACCAATAATACACCACACACATCAAGTGATACTATGTAAACCTCCACTTTACCAATATACACTACAAGGATAATGCATTTTAGTGGAGGTTTTATGGAACCTCCTTGAAACAAATATCCCTTCACTGTCTATAACAGAGGCAGGCAATTGAAGGTTTTTGTAGAGGGATTTTTAGAGGCACACCTTTAAGTTAAAAACTCACAAGTGTACAAAAAATACATATGCCCATATATATATATATACATATAAGGTTGGGGGGGATGAGGTTTTTAGAAGTTCACCTGTAAGGTACAAAGACATTGGTTCTCACACAATACATATGCCCAAATGATTTAACATTAAGGAACATTATTATGAACTAAAAACAAAAAATATATAGTAGAGGTAGGCATCTAGAGGTTTTAGAGGAAGATTTTTCTCTGGTGCTTTTGTTGTATTATGCCACACTGGTGCTCACATAAACATAATTCCCCAGTGCGTACAACTATAGGATGCACCGAAAGACGATAAACTAAAACAACTTACCATATTGATTTTCATTATTACACCTCATTATGTGCTTCCAACCTCTCCAAAAATAACTAGTGCTCACTCTCCTTCCATGATCACCCCATTTGCAGTGCTCTACAATCAATTCGATAGCTACATTAGTATATTCAAGATATTTCCAAATTTGGAAAAATGCTACAATTTTTCATTTGTTCTCTATGATGCAACCATGCATTGTTGGGAGAGAATACATCAAGTAAATTGTTTATTACCTTGTTATTTTCATTTTCATTGCAATAAAATTTGAAAGTAGCTTGAAACTTAGTTTCTTTTAGATCTTTTTTTCCCAGGTAGTGTGTTTAAACTATTCGACTCGCCCCAGATGCTAGTGCATCTTGCGAAATTACATGAATCCCCACTCACAATGTGTATAGGATGAAAAAAAACATTGGCGTTGTTCATGGAACGACACCATTAAAATGTTGAAATGTTAACATAGTAGTGTATTTTCTAGAACACCCCATAAATTTTGCGTTATAAGATAACAATGCACTAGTTAACAAAATGCTCATGCTATAAAACAAATGGATCATCAGTGCATTCAATTAAGCAATGACACTACACAGTTTTCCATATCAAACTTTTGTCCCATTGGTGTATCAAATCCCCTATAACGCATCGATGTTGTGCACTATAAGGTACCGGGAAAATATATATAATAATTTACCATAGCGGTTTGTCTTATGGGACACCCCATTACCGATGCATTCTAAGACAAAATCACCGGTAAAAATGTACAAAAAATTAGAAAAATGGAACTTCGATGCATTCATTAACCAAAAAACAAGCAGACATTGTTAACAGAGTGTCATTTGGATAGATATTTAAAATTTATCATAGTGGTGTTCTTTCTAAAATACCCCCATTATAGATATATCATAAAAGACAACACACCACTAAAAATTCATCAGTGCTTCAAGGAACTTATAGTACTAGTTCTTTGCATATAAATAATTGAACCATCTGGTTTACGAGACAAAACATTCAACAAAGAGGTGTGTTACATAGAATAAACTACACTAAATATAACAAAACATATGTGAAATGGCATAGTAGGCTATCATGTTGTACGCCCCATACCCAATGTGTTTAATAACACAACGCACTGCTATGTATATATCAATGATCGACTAACAATGAAGTTTCAGTGCATTGGACTTACCACACCACTTAGTGTTTCTTTGTTTCTAATATAGTGCACTAGTCATAGTGGGTATTAACTATTATAGTAGCACTGGTTACTTTTCCATTTTTTTTGCAAACAAAAATTAATTTTAGTTTTCGAAAATTACAGATTAGTTATATATGTGGTTTATAATTTCAAATTATTTTATCTCTATATATGTGTGTGTGTGTGCCTAAAAATAATTTTATGTGAATTAGATACAATGGAGATGACAAGCATACGAGAAAAAACAACAACAACTAGAAGAAAAACAATTTAATTCACAAACTACGTATGCAACCCTCCACAATTAAATTTTGTAGAGGTTTTACATTTTGGAGGAGAAAAAAAAGGTCACTCTTCAGTGCCTCTCACAATTTTGTGCATGGAAACGATCCTCTACCACTCCCTCAATTTTATTCCTCGTATCCCTTCCTCTGTGGGTTGGTCTACTTTCTCCAAGTTATTGTCCTTGTCATTCTTGTAGCCATAATATGAATAGACACCAATTTTCTTGTAAATAAAATAACTAAACCTCCTCTTCTTCACCTTGAGGGTGTAGATTTTAACATTGTGCAGTTAATTATTGCAAATAGATTAGTAATAAAAATAGAACAGATAGAATGACACACACACACACACATTACATAGATATTTTACCCTCGCAATACAAACCAATAAAATCAACAACCTATTTACAATCGCAACTCCAAGATTTTATTCATCATATATATTCATTACTTATAATACAATATATATATATGATCCCGCGTAATCCATAACCCCTAATCCATTGACATGGATTAGTAAAAAAACCTAATTCCTTAACCTAAATTAGAAAACCATGTGCCAAACAATTGCTAAAAATGAATGCAAAAACCACCAAAAACATTAACCCCCTTTGCTATACTCTCTATTTTTCCACTCCCAATTGTTCTACTCTACTATGGAACAAAATACAATAACATGTAATGGAACCCCTTCTCCTCCTAGTGGCTCGATATTTAAAATAGCCCAATAGCATCTAGTGATAGGTTTTTGACTTCCTAGACCCTCAATTCTGGTAGGGTTTTGAACCTTCTACAATTTTCTTGAAATACCTCACATGGGTAGTGGTGCAGACCCCCAAACCCTTGGGCTGGAATCCACACAAGATCATTCTAAATCTGCCCCTGAGTCAAATTGACTCTTCGGTTCCCCCTCAAGGAATTCGACACACACACGATAGTGTTTTTCATAGGTCCTTATAGGTATGCCTGCATGATTAAACACAATACATCGTTCTAATATCCTGACCATAATGAAATCGTGCCCTTCGCCGAATCGGGACTTCGGGGTTTGCGATTTCTTGATTTATGTTGTCGAGTCTCCGGCTCTTCAACCTGTCGAAACCCGAAACGGTCAACAAGTTTGGGATCCACCTATCTGACGAGGACACATCACCTGTCCACTCCACTGTCCTCTGTCTCTGTCATGGACCCTTGCCACCTGTCACACAAGATTTCCAAATTTTGGGAATTGAATAAGCCTTCAACTGTCGTTCGTTATTTCGGGCTTCCGGGTACCGAGAGTTCGAGACTCTCGATCCCAGAATGCTACCTCCTCTGTTTTTCAACACCAGAAGTTCCAAAATCCTGAAACTCACACCAAGTCCAGTCACAACCCATGACTTCGGGATTTTCACTCCACTATGACCTAACTCCTTGTCGTCAGGACCTCCGAAGTACCAAAATCCGAACTTCCAAATTTCTGAAAATTCCACTACTCACCTTCACGTGCGATGATCCAATTCACGATTCGGGAATGTGCGAGACCAAAGGTTTTGACCTGCACTTTCACCTTCCAAACATTGAAATGCCGAAATGATCTTGACACCCCAATTGGTCATGATCAACGGTCCTCGTTGAATCTTGAAACCACTGATATGGATTCATCCAAATCGTATCCACCTTATAGCTCCTCTGGATCCTACGGCCCTCACAACTTCATGAGTTCTCCACAGAGAATTTCAACTGTCTGATTCACTCCTCCATGAATCTCTGTGAAACGAGCCAATTTTATTTCTCTGGGACTTAACCTTCTGCACGCTAGTTCATATCCCCGTCTTCCTTTGAACACTTCAAAGGCGTTAACCCTCCTGAGCTTTCTCTGGCAACTCAAGTCTCCAAAGGACTCCTGCACGCACTCCTTGCGGCAATATTTCAAATACTCTTGGGTATTTGACCTCTCAACTCTGTGCACTTTTTGCAACAACAGTCCTTCCTCTTTCAACCTAAGTTGATAAGTTCTAAGTCCTCGACTCGCCTGCGCACACCTTTCACGGCTTCTGGGCTTTGCCTGTACTTCTGCTGGAATGAGAACAACGATATCCCTCCTAATCTTTCTGAGATAAAACTGAGAACCCTTGTCAACACACTCCTTGTCGATGTTTCACTACACTCCTTGAAGGAACTCTCTCTCTTAGGAAGAGAAACAATTGAAACTCATTCTGCTCTCTCAGACTTCATACATTCAACATGAAATCATACATTTAACATAGAGTAACAACAAATGCATAATAACGAGAATAAAACAATTGTAGGCCCATTCAACATATGTAAATAGTGAACATCATAACACCATGAATCTGATTCAAATTTTCATATATTAATTCAAAGCTCCTGTACATGGGTTCTCCTTTCCAGTTCTCTGTTACAGCTCTCTCTTTCTTCTTTATGCTAATGATACAACAATACAATGGTACAAAGTCGAGGGTGTCTATATCCATTTTCCCTCCTACACTCTAAACTATCTAATCTATAATTCAAATCTACCTACTTCCATTAACTACGCATAAATTCCTCTACATACTACAGATGAGAGAAACGCTCAAAGTATGTTCACAATATATTGACATAAATGTAAGTACGCTTCTAGCTATTACATTAATATCTTCTCTTTAATTTTCAAAAACATTTCAAAACATGTAAAATATGTGTTGTGCTCCTCCAGTTGTCTTCTGCCTTCATGCTCGCTTGGCTAGCTGCTTACGATGCTCCTACATCATACTCCCTCACTTGAAAAATTTCATGAACTCCTGTTCATGAGCTCGTGCACAGTCTATCCATGCTTCTGAATTTCTTCTTCATCTTCCCAACTGGCATCTTCAACTAGATGTCCTTTCCACTTGACCAAGTATTCAAAATACTATTTTCTCCTGATCTTCCTGGTGACTCTCTTGTCAATTATACTTTCCATCTATGGATTTTTAGCTACAAGCATTTGTTTGGTCCACTGAACCTTTGTCTATTCATCCTCTTCTCATGTTTCTTCATCTTTGTAAGGGTACATATCCACAACATTGAATATCGGTGAAATTCTGATCCCATCGGGTAATTCAATCTCATATGTGTTCGCCCCAAATTTCTTTATGACCTTGCACGGTCCAATTTTTTTCATCTTTAGTTTATTATATGTTCCCCTTGGGAACCTTTCCTTCCTCATATGCGCAAGAATCAAATCACCAACTTCAAATTGAATTTCTCGCCTATGTTGATATGATCTTCACTTATACTCCTAGCTTGAACTCTGCAATCGCTCCTTGACTTGGCTGTGAAGCTCCTTCATTACTTCTACAAAGTCCTCTGCACTAGCACTCCTGAATTCAACTTGTTCTGAATCTTTCAATTTAGAAACTCCCCTTGGTTGCATTCCATATACAATCTGGAATGGACTCCGCCCTGTGCTTCTATTGATTGAATCATTATAAGCAAATTCCGCCTGTGGCAGAATGTGATCCCACTGACTGTGGTGTTCAGTCACTAGTCTCCTCAGCAAATCTCCCAAGATTTTGTTCACAACTTCTTTCTATCCATCTGTCTGAGGATGATATGCTAAGCTAAAAGACAAACTTGTCCCCGTCTTCTTCCATAAATTCCTCCAGAAATGTCCCACGAACTTGGTATCTCGATCAGAAACAATACTCCTTGGCAAGCCGTGAAGTTTGACGACTTCCTTGAAAAATAGGTTCACAATATGAGTTGCGCTGTTGGTTTTCTGGCATGGTATGAAATGTGCCATCTTGGAAAATCTATCGACTACCATAAAGATTGAATCATAGCCTATTTTCATTCTTGGTAGTCCCAATATGAAATACATTCTCACTACGTCCCACAACCTTTCTGGTATGGGTAATAGCTAGTATAACCCTGTGTTCTTCCTTTTCCCTTTTGTGTGTTGACAAATCCTACATCTATCCTCCTCCCTGGCCAAAAATATGAGTCATTCAAATTTGAGAACGTCTTATCATGACCGAAGTGTCCGACCAATTTTCCACTATGTTTTTCCTTCAGCAGGTTCTCCCTCATGGAGCATTTTGGAATACATAGTTGATTGCCTCTAAATAACAATCCATATTGGATTATATATTCAGTCCATTGGTTTCTGTCACTGAGAATTGGATTCTCAGATGCCTCATATGTTTCCTTAAAATCTGGTTCATCCTTGTACATTTCTTTGAGGTTATAAAAACCCAAAGTTTTGACTCTGAATTCCTGCATAAGCAAACATTTCCTACTCAAAGAATCAACAACTTTGTTAGCAGTTCCAGAAATATGGTTAATCACAAAAGTAAAATTTTGCATGAATTCAACCCATTTAACATGTTTTTGGTTCAACTTCTCATGTTGAGTCATCAATTGTAAAGCATGATTATCACTGTACAAAGCAAACTCTTTAGGAACCAAATAATGTCTCCATTTCTTCAGCACTTGTATGACTGCATAAAATTCTTTTTCATATGTTGAGTACTTAATTTTCGCTTCATTTAGTTTTTTACTGAAGTATGCGATCGACCTGTAGTCTTGGCTCAAGACCACTCCAATTGCAAATCCACTCGCGTCACACTAGACCTGGAATGTCTTGCTAAAATCCAACAAAACTAGAATTGGTTGCTCTATGATCTTCTTCTTCAGCAGATTGAAACTCTTCTCTGCTTCCTCTGTCCAGTGAAAAGATTTGTGTCTTTTCTTCACCATATCCATCATTGGTGCACTAATCCCACTAAAATTTTAGATGAATTTCCTGTAGATACTAGCCAAACCATGGAAGCTTCGAATTCAAACACATTCTTCGGCGATGGCCAATTCTTAATTGTATTTACCTTTTCAGGATCCATCTTCAACTCATTCCCAGAGATAACAAAACCAAAATAAATGAGTTTTGTCCTCATAAATGATGATTTCTTCATATTAATCAACAATTTCTCTTGTTGTAACCTCTTCATTACTGCAGCTAAATGATTTAAATGCTCTGCTTCTGTTTTGTTGAAAATTAATATATCATCAAGATATACAATGACGAATTTCCCTATGAAATCCTTCAAGACTTCGTTCATCAATCTCATGAAATTACTCGGTGTATTTGTTAAGACAAATGGCATGACAAGTCATTCATACATCCCCTCATTCGTCTTGAATGTTGTCTTCCATTCATCACCTTCTCTCATTCGAATCTGATGATACCCGCTTTTCAAATCAATTTTTGAAAAAAATCTTGCTCCACTCAAGCAATCCATCAAGTCATCCATCCTTGGAAATGGAAATCTGTATCTGATGGTAATCTTATTGATTGCCCTTGAGTCTGTACACATTCTCCAGCCTCCATCTTTCTTTGGGCTGAGTACTGTCAGAGCAACCCATGGACTCAAGCTTTCTCTAATCAATCCTTTGTCTATTAAATCTTGGACCTGTCTATTGACTTCCTCATTCTCCTGTGGAATCAATCTCTACGCTACTTTGTTTGGTAAACTATATCTAGGTATAAGATCAATGTGATGGCTTATACTCCTGATCGGTGGCAACGAACAGGGTAGTTCATCCACTACTATATCAGCGAACTCTTCCAGCAACTTCTGGATTTCCTCTGGTAAATCATCCACTCTTGTACTGGTCAAAACAATTCTAGGCTTCCTGACCACAATGAATTGTGTGTCTTCCTTCTTCTTAACCTCATTAATAAGTTCCTTCCCACTCATGAGAAGTACAGTGTTGCTCATTTCTGTTTTCACCTCTTTATCCTTAATCAGCAGCAACATGTGAATCCTACCATTCTTCTCTAGGGTGTACGTGTTCTTTCTCCCATCATGAATCACGTTCCTGTCATATTGCCACGGTCTACCCAGCAATAGATGACAAACATCCATGGGAATGACATCACATAATATTTCATCCTTATATCCTCGTATTTTAAATTCAACTAAACATTGTTTAGTGACATTTACCTGATGTCCTTTTTGTAGCCATGAAACACTCTGTATGGGCTTGGATGTAAAACAGTCTCCAGCTCCATCTTTTCCAGCTTTCATATTTTCAACCATTTTATCCCATCTTTTGATTTTCTTCTTGCCTTTGCAGTGTCTGTCAGCCTCCATTTCATCCCACCATAATGTTGCATGTCCTTTAAGTCTAGTAACAACATGTTTGACTTTCTTGTATTCCTCGACATCCTCATAGTCAAAGTATTTATCTAGAGATCTAATCCAGTCTATAAGCTCTTCAACATCCAGGTTTCCCTCATACAGTGGAATGTCCATTTTTTCTCTGGCACCTATCCTTACAACAGCCCTGAATAGGCATTCATCCGCAGCATCTTCAACTACAACTTCTTCTCCTTCATTTCCAGCTTCATTTTCACTATCAGCCTCACTAATATCCCCAACGTCAACTGTGCACCTCTGTTTTTTCTCTATGGCATCAAGCCTGGCATGTAATTCATGCATTTCTCTTTCCACGGCTGGATCAGGCATTGGCATTGGCCTGTCTCTTCTTCTCAGCAGCATGGATCTAAAATGTTCCTCTTTTCTCTGCTACAGAAAGAAAAGAACTTGTTATGAACTTTGATAACACTTGGTGTGTATCAGAGTACTCTTCTTCCTCTTGATTCCTCTGCCTACAATATACAAACAGATTTAAGCTCTGATACCACTTGATGCAGAACCCCGAACCCTCGGGCCTAGATCCATGCAGGATCGTTCTAAATCTGCCCCTGAGTCAAATTGACTCTTTGGTTCCTCCTCAAGGAATTCCACACACACACAATAGTGTTTTTCACAGGTCCTTATAGGTATGCCCACGTGATTAAACACAATACAACACCCTGATCTCCTGACCACAATGAAATCACGCCCTTCGCTGAATTGGGACTTCGGGGTTCGGGATTTTGTGATTTCTGTTGTCGAGTCTCCGGCTCTTCAACCTGCCGAAACTTGAAATGGTCAACAAGTTTGGGCTCCACCTATCTGACAAGGAGACGCCACCTATCCACTCCACTGTCCTCTATCTCTGTCATGGACCCTTGCCACCTGTCGCACAAGATTTCCGAATTTTGGGACTTGAATAAGCCTTCGACTGTCGTTCGTTATTTCTGGCTTCTGGGTACCGGGAGTTCGAGACTCTCGATCCCAGAACGCTACCTCCTCTATTTTCTGACACCCAAAGTGTAGAAATCCTAAAACTCACACCAAGTCCGGTCACAACCCATGACTTCAGGATTTTCACTCCACTATGCCCCGACTCCTTATCGTCAGGACCTCCGAAGTACCGAAATCCGGACTTCCGAATTTCCAAAAATTCCACTACTCACCTTCACATGCGATGATCCAATTCACGATTCGAGAATGTGCAAGACCAAAGGTTTTGACCTACACTTTCACCTTCCAAACCCCAAAATGCCGAAATGATCTTGACACCACAATTGGTCACGATCAACGGTACTCGTTGAATCTTGAAACCACCGAGCTGGGATCATCCAACTCTTATCCACCTTGCAGCTCCTCTGGATCCTACAACCCTCACAACTTCGTGAGTTCTCCACGGAAAATTTCAACTGTTTGATTCACTCCTCCATGAATCTTTGTGAAATGAGCCAATGTTCTTTTTCTGGGACTTAACCTTCTGCACGCTAGTTCGGCTCCCCATCTTCGTTTGAACACTTCAAAGGCCTTAACCCTCCTGAGATTTCTCTGGCAACTCAAGTCTCCAAAGGAATCCTACACTCACTCCTTGCAGAACTCTTTCAAATACTCCTGGGTATTTGACCTCTCGACTCTGTGCACTTTCTGCAACAGTAATCCTTCCTCTTTCAACCTTAGTTAATAACTTCTAAGGCGTCGACTAGCCTGCGCACACCTTGCACGACTTTTGGGCTTCACCTATACTTCTGCTGGAATGAGAACAACGGTATCCCTCTTGAGATTTCTGAGATAAAACTCAGAACCCTTGTCAACGCACTCCTTGCGAATGTTTCACTGCACTCCTTGTGTTAGGATATTTAGACACTTAGGAGTTAGTTAAGATCTACTTGGTCTAATATGTCATTAGGTAAAAGTGTGTTTCTTTAGTATGCATTAGTATGCATTTATAGTTAGTAAATCTGACGGTCACGATATGTTCCCAACATAGAGTGATCTGGCGGTTCATACTCTCCTCGATCTTAACAGACATTGATCCGTGGCTTAACACCCGATTGGTCCATGATCTCTATTTAAAGAGCACGGAGGGTCATTTTCCGATGATCGATTGTGAGAAAATCTATTGTAAAATCTCTCTGTAATCTTTTTCTTTGCATTAATAAACTGCTCCAAGTGGTCGCGTTGGCTGGGGCTATGGATGTTTCCCCGTAGGGGTTTTACCACATGAAAACATCGGTGTGTTGATCTTTGATCTGATACCATGTTTGACAACACAAGTATTCCAACAGTGGCATTAGAGCCTATCCCAAGTTGTTATTAAGGGGGGATGTTAGGATATTTAGACACTTAGGAGTTAGTTAAGATCTACTTGGTCTAATATGTCGTTAAATAAAAGTGTGTTTCTTTAGTATGCATTAGTATGCATTTGTAGTTAGGAAATCCGACGGTCACGATATGTTCCCGAGATAGAGTGATCTGACGGTTCATACTCTCCTCAATATTAACGGCCATTGATCCGTGGCTTAACACCCGATTGGTCCATGATCTCTATTTAAAGAGCATAGAGGGTCATTTGTCGATGATCGATTGTGAGAAAATCTCTTGTAAAATATCTCTGTAATATTTTTCTTTGCATTAATAAACTGCTCCAAGTGGCTGCGTTCGCTGGGGCCGTGGATGTTTCCCCGTAGGGGTTTTACCACGTGAAAACATGGGTGTGTTGATTTTTGATCTAGTTATGTGAGTGGTTACTGAACGTGTTTGTCCTCTATTGGAATACCTGTGTTGTCAAACACCTTGTAGGAACTCTCTCTCTCAGGAAGGGAAACAATTGAAACTCATTCTTCTCTCTCAGACTTCATACATTTAACATGAAATCATACATTTAACATAGAGTAACAACAAATGCATAACAACGAGAATAAAACAATTGTAGGCATACCATTTAGCATATGTAAACAATGAACATCATAACACCATGAATCTAATTCAAAGCTTCATATATTAATTCAAAGCTCCTATACATGGGTTCTCCTTTCGAGTTCTTTGTTACAACTCTCTCCTTCTTCTCTATGCTAATGATACAACAATACAATGGTACAAAGGCGAGGGTGTCTATATCCGTTTTTCCTTCTACTCTCTAAATTGTCTAATCTATAATTCAAATCTACCTACTTCCATTAACTATGCATAAATGCCTCTACATACTACAGACAAGAGCAATGCTCAAAGTCTACTCACAATATCTTGACATAAATGTAAGTACGCTTCTATCTATTACATTAATATCCACTCTTTAATTTTCAAAAACATTTCAAAACGTGTAAAATATGTGTTGCGCTCCTCCAGTTGTCTTCTTCCTTGATGCTCACTTGGTTGGATGCTTATGATGTTCCTGCATCAGATAGCCCCATATGCATGAGTAATGGGGGATGACATTCCATCCTCTTATACCATGGTGTTCAACACGATAGGTTAACTTGAAAGAGGCATAATGTTTATATACGAACTCTGATTGATGCACGACCTGCACCATTGGAAAGGTATCTTAGTGTAAAACATCTTCAAGGGGATGTGTGCAAGTTTTGTACATCAAAATCTTATAAAATATCGTTTAATGCCTCAAAATATCTCTAAAAGGTTCTAGACCCCAATTTTCCAAACTGGGACCTGCCACTAAAATGACCCTACAAGATGATTCCTCCAATTTTTTCCACTTTGAAAGAATTGAGATAGATGAAAAATAATATAATGATCTAATCCAGATCGTAGGAGGTTTATTAAGGGATTTTACAAGATCATTCATCCCATTACCTCATTGTAGAGAAAATAGATGAATTTTGTATGGTTAGCAAAATGTGAGGTCAACTTTCAAAATCTGAAACACCTCTTGACCAATGCCCTTGTCTAAAAGACCTCAAACGCTCTTGTCTGAAAGACCACAATATGCATTGATGCTTTCAAGGAAGGAATTGGTGGAGTCCATATTGTAGGAGGAACATGTGATTTTGTATGAATCAAGGAAGATAAATGAGCATGAGTAGTGGTATGTTACTCATGACTTAGATATTGCAACCATGGTGCATGTGTTAAAAAATTGAAGACATTACCTGCTTGGGAGGATATTTTTCTTGGTTATGGATCATTATGGACTGAAATCCCTTCTTGATCAACCACAGTTGAATTCTAGATAGGCTAGGTGGATGTCACTAATTAGTGAGTTTGATTTCGAGATAAAATATATAAAGGGAAAATAAAACTGAGTGGTAGATGCATTCAACCAAAGTGTGCGGATAGTACACCTAGCAACAACAAGCATGTGTGAGTCTGACATTAAAAAAAGAAACATAATTCTCTTGCATGGTGATAAGAATTTCAATTCGGTAAAAAACAATTTTCACCATGAGCCAAACATGAAGAAGTTTGAGGAATACCAACTTTTAGTAGATGAGTTGTTTGTGTATAACAACATGTTGTATGTACCTGATTCAATAGAGTTGAAACACTTCATTATGGATGAGTTCCATAAGATACCTTATGTGGGAGCTATTGGATATCAGGAAATGATAACAACTATAAGGAAACTACATTATTATCCAGGAATAAAAAAGGACATTATAGAGTATATTACAAAGAGCCTAGAGTTTCAATGGGTCAAAGTTGAACATAAGTACCCTACAAGATTCTTGCAATCATACAAAAATTCCCGAATGGAAGTAGGTGACTATCTCCATGGACTTCATCATAGGATTTCCGATAATAGTTATGCAACATGATACGATCATTCTAGTGGTGGATAAGTTGAGCGAGGCAGCTCATTTCATTCCAATTAAGTTCACTTTTAAAGATATAGATGTTGTTAATGTCATTATGAAGGAAATTTTTCAGGTTGCATGGTATGCTCAAGACCACTATTTTAGATATAGATTAGAAATTCACATCTAATTTATGGAAAGGATTGTTTGTGGGATTTGGAATGCAACTAGCATTCAACACATCCTACCATTCTCAAACATATGGATATACCGAGAGGGTAAATAGAGTGTTGGAAGATATGTTAAGGATGCATGTCATGCATCATCCCAAACAATGAGAAGACTATCTACCTTTGGTAAAATTTTCCTACAACAATGTGTTATCACACTAAGCTTCCTTGCGTCTTTTATCCCTTAGTTTTAAATTTGTTTCAGACTTTAGACTTCAATTTTTTTTAATTTTCCTTAGTGTGAATTTCTTAGGTTAGCTTGAACAAATAAAGACTTGATTTTTTGGCTCGTTTTTGGCCCTCATATAGATTTTAAGCCTAGGTCCATTTCATGGCTTATGGTTTTGACTCATCCCATGAACTTCATGACTTGACACCAAGCATAACCTATCTCACGACCTTCATGACTTGACATGTCACTCTTTTTGCTCATACCTTTCATCCTAGTCATGTTGTCCCTATGTTATAGCAAGATTTGCCTCACCATTTCTATCTTTCACAAAGGCCCTTTTTCCATTTCCCTATGCAAACTTGTCATCCCTTTTTGATGAATCCAAAGCTAAAAATACACATTTTCCCACATATATGTGCCCTATTTACTATACAACATTCGTATACGTAGGATGCTCCACTACAGCCCACGTACATCGAGATTTGTGCCAAAAAATAAAAAAATGAAGTTAGGTTTCCACGTCACGACAGGAGATCTCTAATCCTTGGCCTTCCATATACTGGAAACGTTCCAACTCAGCCCTTTAGTTGGATTTTGAAGGCTATAAGAGCACAATTTTGAGCTATGGAAAAGAGGAGTAAGCAGTCAACTTTGAGAGAAAAGTTACTCTAAAGAAATTACTTCATATTGAGTATGCATCCCTTTGTCCCTCAAGTCTGAAAACAGTTTTCATCCCCAAAGATCTTTCCCTATTGTTGAGAGAACCTCATTATCTCTTTTCTATGAGATTTCCTTTGGTGGAGGATTGAAGTGGTGGAGGCCCAGTTGGAAGGAACTTGGTTTCTTGGTTTCGAACCGTGCCAACACGGAAGTCTGTAATGTTTTCGCTTCTACTGATCATTTATTAATAGAAATACTCCTTTCCCATCCAATTAGTATCGTGCAAATATATGATTATTATCCATGGGATTATTTGTAATGTTTATTAATGGATTATGCTATCTAATGTGCTAACCCCTTTATATTATCAATATATACTTTCTCTGCTTGTTTGTTGAGAACTTGTTGCAGGTACAAAGCTTTGGGTCAAAGTACTCAACAGTGGAACATCATCAAACGTTGGAATGAGGTAGGATTCTTCCTTATCTCACTTTTGCATTAGTTTATATAACATATGTTGGAATTGGGTAGATTTTTGGAGTCATACCTATCTGTTGTGGTTTACCCTGGCCATAGAGATTTTTTCCCTTGTAACACCCTATGTTCGATTAAAGGTGGTCAAATCATCCTTTTGAAAAAGAGCGTTGCCAACTCACTAGGAGTTTCTATAGCGCACTCCTTGTCCTTTATTCCTTTCCATGATTCATCATCATTGCACTGAGGTCATGTTCTGCCTTGTTTTAAGAATCATGATTCATCAAAATATGTATTAAAATATTTTCTTTTAATTAGTTTGCTAACGTTTTAAAATATTTGAATGTTCTCAAACTCAGTGCTACTGAAAATGCTAGTTCATACCAGTTATAGACAACACTACGGGATCAACTCCTAAGGTGGATTTGGAAGATGAGGTGTTCATGGTGATCTCCTAAATAGTTGTATAGCCTTAAGTTGTCGTTACTCCTTCAGGTATTTCATGATCCCACTCCATTGCATAGCGAATTCGTGTGATAGTAGTTGCCTACATTTTGGTAGCGACCGTCTCTGCAAATCCATCCCTCCTTCATTCCTCTCCATCCATATTTTCCCTCCCACATACTTGCAACCATTGTCACCTATTTTTCATTTATCAAGACACCAATTCATCTTGCTCCTGAGTGTCGAGTTCTCATGCAAACACTTATTCCTTGTGTGTTCACTTCGCTACCAAAAATGCGTTGTTGAAACCTCGCTACATTTCCCATGTTCTCTCTACTTTTTGGATGGGAGTGTTATTTTCCAGGTATTCAAAGACCATTGCAACAATTTTCCTTTCACTATATTGTCATTCTTCAATTTTAGATCTATAGACAATAAGGGGAGGGAAAATTGCATTTCTTTCCTTTCAAAAGCCATCAAAATAGTGTTATGTCAAAATAAGGTGATTTAGAGGAGAATAGTAGGAAAGAGAAACCATTATTCACTGTCATTATCCCATTGAAGTCTTCCTCTTTTTGATCCCTTATCCTTCACTATACCATAACCTGTTATCCCTTGTCTTTACTCATGGAGACACCTCAGAAGAAGAAGTTTCACAAGGGAGGAACTGTGGTTAGAACTGAACCCTCAGACATGCACCTTTTTTATGCAGAGACAATGTTTAGGGAAGTTTTTTAGAGGGTGGGTTGCCTCTCTTTTTCCCAAAACATGCTGAGGGGACACCCTGAAGTGGCAAGAAAATTTTCCTTACATTTTGATGCCCTTAATAATAAGGTAGGATATATAGAGTTTGAGGTGTTTGAAACCTCTATTGCAGCATCCACATGGATTCCTATCACCGGGGAGAGATGGTTTAAATCCATGACTTTAAATGCTTCCTTCTCTAAGGACTTCCTCAAACCAGATTATAAGACTAAAAAATTGTCCAAGGGAGTGCCTAGAAGTCATTTAGTTGAATATTTTGACAAGATGTTGAAGATCATCCAGAGATACTTGACATGTGAGGGAAGGTTTATTATGTTATAACAATACCAGATAAGGCTTCTGCTTCATTTTACTGGTAAATATGAAATGAATATCCCTTTCTACTTGTTGAGGAGCATGGGGAAAATGTTTGATAGAGTCCAAGCCAAATCCAAGGCTCTGGACACTAGCATCTTTCACTCTAGATTGATCAGAATGTTGGTTTTGGAAGAATTGAAGAAGAGGAACATCCCTTGGGAGAAATTCAATGTTTCTACTCACATGAAGTTGGACATAGATTCAAATACTCAGCCAAAGATGAAAAGTCCTTTGTCATATACTAGTGATGCTCCAGTAGGAAAAATCAAGAAAATTAAGAGTAAATCCATTGCTCAATACAAAGAAGTTATTAAGGAAGTTGAAGAAGTAGAGAGGGAGACTTATCACTCTCCACAGAGAGACTTTTCACCTCCTCCTGCACTAGAATTGGAAGACCTGCCCTCATCCATTAAACATATGAACAATAAGGGAAGAAAATTTCATTTCTCTTCACTTTCTCCAGCAACTAGCTCAAAGGCCAGGAAGTCGTTTACCAGATCATCAGCCCTCAAGGAGGTTGTTGAAGTACAAGTCCTACCCAAGGTTTCTAATCTAAAGAAAAAGAAAGACAAAGGAAAAGGCATTGAGAATCCTATGGAGGTGATAGAGAGATCCCCTGTGCAGCAGAAAGATGAAGGTTAAGCCATGACTAAGACTATTTAGGTGATTAACATCATCTCTCCACCTAGCAATCACACCTTCAAAATATTGATTAGAAAGCTCAGGGAGGCTAGGAAGGAGGTTGCTCATTTGAAGGAAGAAGGTTTATCTGAAAGAATCAATATGAAGGAGCTTATGGATATGTACAATAACACTCTTTATTTGGCAATATCTGTAGCAATAAGATCCCTTCCTCTCCATAAGAAACTCAAGAACCTTTATAGGCAAAACAAAGGCTTTCAGTCTCAAAATAGAAAACTCAAGGCATAACTGCAACACTTCAAGGATGAAGTGGCTCAGAGGAATTTGAATGTGTTGGTTGAAGCTCCCATTGAAAGAGAGGAACCATTAGTGAAGAAAAGAACACCTACAGTCAAGAGTACCACCCCTGCAAAAGAAAAACATGTTGTTGTGTTAGAAGGAATCCCCCCTTCCACAAGGAGGAGTGCTAGGTGGATGAAATGATTGGGGGGATATAAGCTCCATTGTTTAGAATGGTATCTTTTTGCAAGAGTAAGTGATCAAGGATGAATAATGTTTTTCCACTTAAACAAGCATATACAGGCTTCTAACCTATCAACTCATGGTTCTTGATTAGTGTCATCATACAGAAGAGCATAAACATTTTGTAGCACCATGGCACTGCGGAATCATATATATAGCATGTCCTGCCATTTTTCTACCTAAAGTGATATGAAATATCCTAATAGAAGTACACAGGAACGCTACCAAATATCCTAAGCTGTGTAATTGTGACACTACCAAATTCGTAGGGTTGTGTCATAGTGGTGCTACCAAATTATTTTTTATGACGGGCGCTACCAATTCTGTAGGACCAGTTCAGTGATGGAACTACCAATTCCACAGAGATATATAGGCTTGGCGCTACCGAATTGCACACAAAGATACATAGGCTTGGTGCTACCAATTTTGTGGGCCTGTTGCTATAGAGGGAAAACCCCCCTATGGACTACACTAGGGTTCGACATGTAGGCAAATATAACCATCTAAAAGTCTCCTACCTTTATAACTACCCCAAACATACCCCAAATTCATACATGAAAGACAAAGTGAAAAGATCAAGTAACATTACCTTTTACTCCATGTTCGTTGTTGATTCTCTCATGTTTGATAGTTCCGCTGACTGCAAGCCTCCTCCTAAGGCTGACCTGCATTCAGAAATAGATAAAGAAAGAAATAAAAACATGTATCCCATATATAAATCATGGGTTAGATGTTATAATGAAACATAAATTGAATACAATCATTTGAAACAACATATTTTGAGACAGGAAAAGTATTTCTTTTATTGATATCACAATGTTTACTTACAACAAAGGTCGACGACTACTCCATGAACCTGGTCCGAGCTCCTCTTCACCAAGATCCAACTGCACTTCCATGGATATTTCTCCTCTCAAACTTCTTCTAGGAAAATGGAATAGGCTTATGATGGAGGAAAAATGAAAGAATGGGAAATTCTGATGCAAATCTCACAAGGTGGATGCAACTATTTGGGGCGAGGGCATGTGAAACAGGTAGAGTTTCAATGTTCTTATGTTTTTCCTTGGAATGAGACCCCAAAAAATACTTTTATATGACAAAAGGATGGTTATTCAGTTGGGTAACGAGTTATAGGCAGTGGATCAGTTGGGAAACTACCCAACCATGCATAATCTCAACGAATTCCTTGCAACTTTTTAATTTTTGCAACTTTTGTGGGTATATGCAGATTGTAATGGTGCAACTAGTGTATGTGCATGGGCTGTAGTGATGCAACAAGTGTGTGTACATAGGCAGTAGTGGTGCAGGGTGCATACATCTTCAAAAATAGTGTTTTTAAGAAGAGCTTCTTAGTGATGGCTTGACAAAAATAGCAAGTAAGAAGGCCAAATGCCAGGTATGCTTGTATAGAGAAATTTAGGGTTATTACATATGCCCCCTAATGTGTGAGGTCAGAAGATCATCTGATGGATGAAATACATTACAAAATCTTCACCAATGTACGAAGTGAGTGAGCCCAAGACTAGAGTTCGGGAGGTGCCATCTGTAAAAATAACCATTGTCTCACCGAGGCAGGCATACCCATGCTCAGGATGAAATAAATCATGGATGCCAATCAAATACACTGTAGATCCATGTCATATAACTATATAAAGTGTATCTGGGAGCAATACACAACATATCTACATCTCAAAATCAAAGATATACATGTATAGTATCCATCTTCAAGAAGCCAATGACACATGATGGTTGGAGATGAGGCCTTCAGAGTTCGAGAAAAAACTTCAAGATCTTCAAACTTGGGTAGGAGTGTAATGTGAGTGTACGAATTCACTACCTAGAAGTCTTCGACGACTCGTCGGGGAAAAAACAAGAGGATCTCAGTGATCAAGTAGAGAACTTCAATGATTTCTAACAAGGACTTTATTGGACTTTCGGGATGGCCAAGCATGAGGTCAAAAGACAAATTGTAGAAAGGATGACTAAGGTTGGGTAAAAATTCCCTTAGACAATAGCATAATAGATGATCAGACAGTTTAGAGATGATTTTAAGGATGGAAATTTATTTTAAAATGTAGAAACCTTGGTGAATCTTACTAATCCTTCATATACCAACTATAAATGTTTGGCAATATTTTTGTAAAAATATTCAAATTTCTAAGGATTTTATGTAGTTTATATAAATTTTTGGTGATTTTTAAGGTAAAATATTTTTTTCCTTTAGAATTTGGGTGAATCATTTTTATAAAAGAAAATATGTTTTTGGGAAAAACCATGGAGAATTAGCCCATGAGTGAAAATTTTCCCCTAAAATCATCCTTGATTCAGACTTAGGCAGCATGACATTGACATAAGTCTACGATGCAGGAGGCAATGCAAACTCTCCATGTGTTTGGAAGGATAAACAAATAGAGGAGGACACAACTCTATGTATCAAGAACAACTTCCTAAGGTCATATTAAATCCAAAATCTTGACGAACAAACGAAAGGATGTGATTTTTCCAAGGGCGACTCATTGTGTTGCCATAAAAATAAAATATATTTCCCGTCCTCTTTTCGGGGTATTTTTTTTTTTTTTTGTCTTTTTCAATATTTTTAAAGAGCTTGAAAAATAATAAAATAATGCTACATTACAAAGGAGGAACAAGTGTCTCAATCATACTAGTTCCAAGCGGAAGGAACATACTAAGTCTCATAGAAAGGAGACATGTGCAGGGAAAGGACACTTAAGGAAAATTCCTCCATGGGTCAAGGTGTCAAGATGTAGAGGAAAAGTGATACAAGGCTTGTGTATAAGGCATGCTTCAAAGGTTCAGTTGAGAGAAACATGGAGCCGACATTAGGCCAAAGATGCAGGGATGAAAATGTGATTAATAAGACACAATGAAACCCCCTTCAATGTATTTTTCACGAGCCCAAAGAAGTTAAGCTCGATAGTTTTTTCACGTTTAGAGAGTCTAGAAAACGTAAAACAAGACTCTGTTGGGGTACCTTTTTTGAAGGTAGTCTAGTCAATTCGAAAAAGCGGTAAACTAGCACTGAAAAGACGTCCATTCAAAACCATTTTAATGAGTGTGACAAAGACAAGATCACTCGACAATATTTCAATTTTAAGGAGTCTGAAAAAATCTTAACTATGGACTCACATCCTTTTTCTAGATTTAGTCCCCTTACCAAAAAAAAGTATAAACTTTTCTTAGGAGAACTCTCTCGGAGAGATGAATATCCCGAGGTGTACCTTTTTCCTCCCTAATATACAAGCCAAAAAAAGGGGTAAGCTCACGCCAGTAGATGTTTTTCTAGACCAATTTAACGAGTGTGAAATAACAAGGTCACTCGACGATCTTTTCAATTTTAAGGAGTCTAAAAAGAGATTAATTATGGAATCTGTAGGGGATGTTCTTTTGGACCAGTTTAACGAGTGTGAAGGAACATGGTCACTCGACGATATTTTCAATTTTAGGGAGTCTAAAAAGATCTTAACTATGGACTCCGTGCAGGTTCCTTTTTCATAAATTTAGTCCCTCAAGCCTGAAAAAGGGTTAAACTTATACCTGAGAATACTCTTCTAGTGAAACGAAGTTCCTAGAGTATACCTTTGTTCGTACTATTGACCATCTGGACTGAAAAAGGGGTAAACTACCGTCGGACATACATGCCTTCAAATTTTAGTTTGGTGAGCATGAAGGACAACAAGATCACTCGACAATATTTTCATGTTTAAAGAGTCGGAAAAGGGATTAAAAGAAGACTTATGGGAGTCCCGAGGGTGAGGCCAAGAGTTATGACATACCATACGTATGAGGCTCAATCTCGTAATCAAGACAGGACTAACAAGCACTCCCAATCCTAAAGTCATTATTGATGGCATGGATGCCAAAATGCAACCAGGATCTACATAGGGAATCCATGTAAAGGTAGTCTCAACCATTTTACCACGGCACTTCTAAATCAACAATGATGGTTATATACCATAATTGAGTGGGATTGACCCTATGGAAAAGAGAAAAAGACAACGAGATGCATAAAGTGGAGGTGGAATCCTAAGCTTAAATGCAAGAAGTTGGAAAAAATGACTTTTACCAAAGGACGTTTAAAAGTGACCCATCTCCAAAAAAAATTCCAAACCAAAAGTGAAGTGTATCGTAACATCCAATGAGAAACTCAAGAACCATACTAGATGATTTTCAAGCCAGAAAAAATGACAAAAGGGTTAAAAAAAGTGGCAAAAAAGGCCAAAAAAGTCTATAACATCGTCGAGATGATTGGACTACATTGCAAGGCCAACACTGAGAAATTAGGTTCTCAGGTGCCAATCCACAAGATCACCAACCTATCAATAAAAGAATGGGTGATCTTAAGGATGGAAATTTGTTTTAAAATGTAGACACCTTGGCGAATCTTACTAATCATTCATATGCCAACTATAAATGTTTGGCAACATTTTTGTAAAAATGTTCAAATTTTTAAGGATTTTGTATAGTTTGTATAAAATTTTGGCGATTTTTAAGTTAAAATAATTTTATCCTATAGAATTTGGGTGAATCATTTTTAGAATAGTGAAACTATTTTTGGGAAAAAACATGGAAAATTAGCCCATGACCAAAATTTAACCCCTAAAATCATCCTTGAATGAAAGTGATAGTTTTACTCATTGGGCGGATCACTGGATCCACGACCTTACATCAGGCATCCCAGGTGCACATGTATTGTGTGGTGCAATGATTAAATGCATGAGTGTTTGACTGGAGCATGACCATGCTTGACTACATGAAGATACAGGTTACAGAGTATCGTAGGTGAAGTAACAAAACCTTCGGGTTTGGTACCATATTATGCTCATTCTTATTTGAGAGGGTACCTAGCATGAGTCCACGAGAGATAGTATAGGGGGCATGTGGCCTCCTTCCCAGTAGTGTGTAGGTGGGAGACATCATTTCCGCGATAGGTGGGAGGGAGGACCATAGAGGCTTTCGATGATACCTTTTTTGACTGGTGGGCATGATAGAATCTGACTATAGAGGACTACCCCTATGTTAGAATCAACTTTTCTAGGGATCCGAATGTTCCCGTACCTCCTGGAGAGGAGTGAGGAGAGATAGTTAGGTTTGTTTTCAAAGCTATTTTATTTTTAATTTCTTTTTATATATATAATTTTTATGTGAATCAGAGTATCTGACAACTATGTATTTGTTTATGTACAAATGTGGGACCAGTGCATCTAGCAGACTTCTCAAGGACCAGGCGGCGTCCTCGACCATAGGTAGTACCATCCGCAACCATCGAAACAACAACAGCAGCAGGGGGACCTCCATCCGGAGAGGCAAAGAGAGTTTTTATATGGGTGGAGTGGAACCTCACCGTGCTCACTCATGCAATACCCATGTCCAAGATCGAGGATCACCCACCATCGATGTAGCCTCACATAGTTGGGGTGCCACTGACCTGGGTCCAACTTTTTCATCATTTGGAAAACTTCTTTGTTCACTATGGCAGGGCTAATAGGCCCAGTGATTAGCTTAGGATGGACCACTTACGTGCTGAGGGAAATATTTTTATATTTTTGAGGGCATAAGCCTCGTGATGTACACTGGATTTATATTTTTGAGGCGCTCACACCCACCTATGTACTCTAAGACTTTTGATATATATGTGTGTGTGTGTGTGTGTGTGTGTGTGTATTTACATCTTTCATGTCTTATGGATAACATTTTTTACAAATGTATGTAAATGTGTATGTGTGTGCTTCTTTTTATGTGTGTGCAATATGCCAATATAATACTTGATTAGCTAAAGTATCTATCATTTGATTTGATCTCCTAGGAATGTGGATATATGTAATGTAATCAAAGAAATGTTCTAAGATACATACCTTAAGTAATCGTCGGTGTAAAGTAGGATCATAGATGCAGTAAACCCCATTTAACTGGGAAACAACCATATATGCATCTAAATAGACCCGGAGGTGAGAGATACCATGTGACAAAGCATCATAAAGCAACTCTATCACCACGTTTTACTCAATGACATTGTTTGTGGTGTCACCTAAACAAATACCTCTAGTAGATAGCAACTGTCCCTAAGGTGTGAAGATCACCCAAGTTGCGGAAGCAAGCCTTCAAGTGTGTTAGCTAGTGCTATCTGCGAACCTAAAGAACACCTCTGATTCACTTGACATCTTCCATAGTGAAAAACATGACATAAATAACGACACGTCTATAAAACAAAAAGAAAAAAAAATAACTATATAAAAACGATACATATGTACAAGAAGTCACCCAAGGTGACCTACCTACGAGTAATACTTCTTGAGGTAGAGCCCATTTCTAGGCTCTGCCAAAGTGTTTCCCTCAAATTCAACCAGACAATATGTGTCCTTCTTTAGTACCTCCTTCACAATGAAAGGTTTGAACCACATGGGTTTGAACTTGCCTGCCCCCAGGGGATCCTTATCTTGGTCGTAGACCAGGAGAAGGTCGCCTTCAGAGAAAATTTGAGTATGAATGGACCGATCATACTAACACTTGACTCGTTGCCTATGAGACTCGTTAGCCAAGGCTTCATCATGACATTTCTCATCAAGCTGCTCGATATATAATAAGTGTTCCTCAAGCAGTGAAGTGTATGGCAATAAATGTACTTCCAAATTTAGAGATGGGATCTGGCACTCTATTGGCAAGACTGCTTCCAACCCGTAAATGAGTTGGAAAGGTGAGAAACCAGTAGCAGTATTTACAGATGTTCGATAGGCCCATAATGTCGAGTACAACATCAAATGCTAGTTTGACTTGGCATAATTGATCGTTCGCTACAAAATAGTTTTGAGAGACTTATTCACAACTTCCACCTGACCATTCACATGTGGGTAGTAGGGTGATGAATTCTATTGTCTCAACCCAAACTTTGACATTAAATCAGACATCATTTTGTTCTGAAAGTGACTACCATGGTCAGTGACAATCTCCTTCAGGATGTCAAACCTTCCTATTATCCGAATGAAAATAAAGAGAATTGTTGTCTCGCCATAATTATTGAATGTTGGCATATCCTTGACCCACTTTTTGAAGTAGTCTACTGCTACGATGATATAACGATGCACCCTGGCTGAAACCGGGTGGCATGTATTGAAATCAATTCCCCACTTGGTGAAGGGACCAATAGTAATGATGGGAAACATAGGAGCAGGGTGTGCCCTCATCTTCAAAGAAAAGATTTGAAACGGGTGGCACTTATTGACCGATTCAACGCAATCCTTGATTAACGTCGGCCAAAAGTAGCCAGCTCATAGAATATTTTGGCTTATTTTTTTCCCAGACAAATGACCACCACATGATCCAGTGTGGCAGTCGTTAAGAACGATTTACGCTTCTTCGTGAATGAGGCACCGACGAAGTATGCAATCTACACCTCAATGATACAAAGTGTTATCGAGTATGAGACAATTTTTTTCCTGATGGCATATACGTCGACGCTCATCATGAGAAGTAGAGGCGGGGCACTTCAAAGTCTGGAGATAGGCTAGTATATCTGCATACCAGGGGTCTGAAGATGAAATCAGAAAAATATCTCCTTTAATCGATGATTCCTTGGGCATGACATCACCTGATTCAACGATAAGATTCATGATCTGGATCTCGGGGGAAGAGATCTGGATGGATTGAATGTCGAGAGAGGAGGAGCTTATAAATGTAAATCTTGAATAAAAATAAGCATGGACAAAAACAACATGTAAATGAAGTACTTGGGAGGTGAGGCTCAAAGAAGAGCCTCACCTCTAAAACTAACTACTAGTAAATCACTCAGAGGTAATGAATCTCACAATGAACAATAGAAAATATGAGAGAAGTCAAAATGAGTAACTTGATATTATGAGAAGACTTGCTAGGCCTTTATATAGAATTACAAAATGGTCCATTGGACAAAGTCAAAAAGAGTTCATCAATTGAGTCTCTATTATTAGTATAATATATCTAACTACCCAAATAACTAACTAGTGAAAAATAAAATCAAATCCAATAATGGAAAGAGATCATTAAATGCATCTCTATTATTATAATAATAGATCTAACTACCCAACTAACTAAGTAGTGGAAAATAAAACCCAATACAATAATGGAAAGGTGAGACTCTCTTTTACCCTTATGGGCAACATGTTAGCCCAATTAATTAATGAGGAGGTGGACATCTCCTTGATCCACATTGACAATCTATTAGCTTTATATCTTTATGACTTTTTTATTTGAATTTAGACCATATACCCCCTTAAAATTAAGATCATTCCTCCCCCCTTATAAAATGATGGTCCCCGTCATTTCACCCATGCTAAAAACAGAAACTCATTATCACACCATTATGATTACAATGTGAAAATACCCAATGAAGAGAAGGGTTTTGTGTGGTTGACCCATAACCTAATTGACAATAGCATTCTACATGGGTAAAAAAAATCCCAAAATTAAAAAAAATAATATGGGAAAATCGTGACTTTGGGGGTTGTGAACATCCTTCTGCAAATCTATTCATAACTTCTGCTACAGGTAATGAAATCCAATTCCGTCAAAGACCCATTTGAGATACTGAAAATATATTTCCATCCATATGTGGAATTTCTTTTGTAGTTTCTTGAGTAGGGATGAAAATACCTTTGAATATGGTGGTACGCATGGTCTCCTTGGGTCAAATACATGATGATATTAAATCAATGATATCTCTCAAACCGGGAATCCAAATGCGATTCCATGAAATACCCATTTGAGATATTGAAGAGATATTTATAGAAAAATGTTGAAATCCTTCTGTGGTTTCTTTATAAGGGATAAAAATACTGCTGAATATGGTTGTATGCGTGGCCTCTTTGGGTCAAATACATGTTGAAATTCAATCGATGATATATCTCAAACCAGAAAGCCAAATCAGATTTTCGGAAATACCCATTTGAGATATTGAAGATATATTTCCAATGAGATATGGAAGAAACTTTGTAATGATATATAGGGGTCGAAACAACTCTTTGAATTTGGTTGAGTGTAGAGTGACACAAAGGATGCCAAGGGTTTGTAGAGCAGCATGAGTTGTTGTAGAGGTTGTGGAACCTCAGTGGGAAGCATGAACACCCTAAAAATTTGTTGAAAATGTTGCATACCAATGGATGTAGTTGATCTGAAAATAGAAGGCTGACTTGTTATGCTATGCAAGCACCCTCTACTTCAATAAAATAAACCTTACAGGACCGTTCTTCATGTGTTAAAATATGCAAGATGGTTTATGTGTTAAGTTCATGCTTCTTCCTTTCAATGTTCATGTGTGAGGAAATGTTCTTTTAAAAGGTTAATTAGGTGCTATAAACCAATACACAGTGACATAAAGTGCAACAAATAACACAGAAAACTCACAACAATAACAAGATGATAAAGGAGTTCACCCCTCTCTGGGCTACATCTCCTTGAGCCTCCTTCAATGGACTAGGATCTTTGGGATTAGTTTGTCAAAAGTTATTTTACAATATGCTTCTCAAATCCAATGGATTTACAGACTGTTCCATTGGGTTCAAAATACATAAAAACCCCAAAATTGACTATTAGAACTCTGAAAATGGATCTTGTCTCCTCCAATCATGACCTCTTCTACATGTGGCCTCCAAGCTTCCCTGAGCTTCTCTATGGAAAAAACACCTGTAAAAGTCCTCCAATGGATCTGAAACATATCCCAATGTGTTCAGAGCATAATAATTAGTCAAAAATGACTATTCAGTCTCAGAAAATAGACATGTGCTCATCTGAGCAATGCCTCAAACAATGAGGGCTTCAAGCTCCCTGGAGCTTCCTCAAACTTCAATGGTTAAAAACCTGTAAAAGGAGTCTTCAAATGCCTGTGAAAATAGTGCCAATGGACTCAGAATGTCCAAAAACCCCTAGTTGGGCTTTTTCGGCACCTCATTTGGCCAAAAACTGAAGAAGTTAGGCCTCCTGCCATTTTTCTCCTTCAAGTTGTTGTCATTGGTTCGCCATTTTGCACCTGTGTGTGAATGAACCTAGCTTCTGGGCATTTTTCATGCCTAAACCCAGCACATGTGCGCCTTCCGAAATTGGTGCCAAAATGTCGCATCGTTAGCGGAATTAGAGCCCCCAAGGTCGGAGGTGTTGGGCGCATGGGGACCATATGGCCACGTTCCCCGCGCACCAAAAGGGGCTTGTTTCCACGCGTATATAATAGTTCGACAAGTGTCGGGTGTGTGGTTACATAATAATTTAAACACAAAACAAAACCCCATGCGCCATATGAATGGAGCTATGGTCATATGTAATGCACCATATAACCGTGGGTTATATTTGTAACACCCCCGCGCGCCATTTATCAAAAGACCCAGTCATATGTTATACCAATACAACCCTGGGCCGGCTCTATTTGAAATACAACTCCCGCGCGCGCCCGGGTATAAACCATAGGTCATATCAATATACATATAACCGTGGGTTATATTAAAAATCCCCCCCACGCGCAAACCACCGGAAGGCAGGGTCATATGCAACAAACATGCGTACATAAGAACCAGGGGCTGGGGCTTAGCCCCAGCCCTAACCCCGTGCCAAAAAGTAAACAATTCAACATTTATATATTTTTCAAGGTATAGTTAATAAGCACCATAGTGTGGCGCGTTGGTGGGTTGGCCTTTGTTAAAGCTTTGAACGGTGGGTAGAGGTCCGGGGGTCGAACCCCACGGACCCATAAAAATTTTAATAAACCAAACAATAAACCAAAGCTAATAAACGGGTGCCATGTGGCAGCCCATGATTGGTCCACGTGGCACCTTTCCATTCGCCAAAAATGATGCCACGTGTTGCAAGCAGATTCATCCAATTTCCAGCTAATTATAAACCGCCACATCAGCAATGTATGGTCATTGTATGGACTGT
This sequence comes from Picea glauca, assembly GCA_000966675.3. Classification (NCBI taxonomy): domain Eukaryota; kingdom Viridiplantae; phylum Streptophyta; class Pinopsida; order Pinales; family Pinaceae; genus Picea; species Picea glauca. Next base: position 151,329 of record JZKD02S1182307.1, on the reverse strand, counting down.
ACGACTCTGCCACGTCACCACTGTACGAACTATACAGACAGGTACAGTCAACATAAAAAAAATTCCCTATTTGCCTTGGCGAACAGATCGCGATATCTTCTCCATACAGACTCCGTTTGAGAAAGTAAATATACCACCAGAATCAGGAAGACGAGACGGACGCAATGGCACCATTTTCATTGCATTCCGAACACTTTGAAATTTGAGCACAATTTTGACCCCTGGTCCAGATTTTGATCACACCTTCCCACTGAAAGGATTTTGGACCCACAAAAGCTTATGATTATCTACCTGAGCTTCAATACTCTTCTGCTTTCAAGTTCTATCAACTGATTCTACTTGAAAAGTCTTTTCAACAATCACCTGGATACTTTGACATGCCTTGCATTGCAACTAACTATGTCCTTCAACCACTGCTCTCTAGCTGCTGTTGACCCACTGTTCTCTCTGTGCTTGGAAGATTTCCATCCTTCCCACTGAGAATCAAGTCCCTCTTGTGAACTCTTTGACGTCGACACAATCAGCTCTCCAATGGCTGCAAAAACTGTCCTGCGACATCTTGTCACAAGCCAAGAAAACCATCAATCTTCAAAACAAATTGACACAAGAATGAAAATAATGATAGCAAAGTCTTTTTGATCTTCAAGCACTGTCGCATCTTGTGCTTCAACAAAGCACATGGTGTTTTCCTGCATCTTACTGTACTCAAAATCAACTTACAAGCCAACATACACCATCGACTAAACACAAGTCGAAAAACATGATCGACACAACATAGTCGTCAAGAAAACATCGACACAAGTCGACACTCATGTAAAACATATCAACCTTCTCAAAATGACAAGTCGAAAAACATGATAAACAATCATGCTACAATCATGATTCATTCATGATGAACTATCATCAAATTCATTGTTTATGCACTCACAAAAACAAATGCATGCGCATAGCTCTTCAAATCTCCTTCCAGTATAAACATACGTACATAAACCCAAAACATGTGGGTGCCAAAGAGATGAATCTGAAAAATGTATATGGTTGTAACAATTGAGCAGCACACCCCTCTTTTACATGTTCTTCACGAGGTGGTATAACACAAGTATGGATTCAAAAGTAAAGGCATTCACATGCAAACTTGTATCTTACAAGTTATGATAACTGCTGCAACTTGTCAAACTTCAACAAAAATGAATAGATAAGGCTGAAATGTGCATCTACAATAGAAAAATTGCAAGCCTTACTTACTCAAGAAATCTAACCATTTCTTACCAAGCCAACTCAATGGTGAATTTTTCTGCTGAAAATCGTCCTCTTGTGAATCATCTTGACTCACATCAATGATGGAATCTCCTCTTCCATTCTTGTCAATATTTTTATCCAACTGCTTCTTGTGCTGTGGATGAGAGGTTGGATGCAATGTCCAACATTGGTCAATGAGATGACCCCTCTTCTGACAATGAGTGAAAATCTTTGGCATGTTCTTTTCAAGTTGCCTTTGCTTGGAAAGTTTCCTGAAAGTGGTCAATCTTTTCCAACATTTTGAAACATGATGGTTATATAAACCACAATATATACATGGCCTTTTCCTTCCATTTTTACATTTAAATTTATCATGCTTAACATAATCAAAAGAAACTAAATGATAGGTAGATTTATACCTTGAACATTCACCTTTATCGCCCCTTTGAGGAGGTGAATTTGAAGAGTTACAAGCTCTCTTTTGAAGACCAACAAATCTGTTCTCATCCTCATGGCTGTCACAACTCTTTTGTTTCACACATTTACATTCATCTTGAAAACAAGCCTTGCATATTGGAGGGATTGAACTTTCAACAAAAGTTCTTGAACTTTCACCTTTAAAACCTTCTTGAGGAGGTGAACTTGAAACAACATTTGTTCTTGGAACTTTTTCCCTTGTCTTCTCAACTTTGGAATTTGTTCCATCAATTCGTTCATAACCAAAACCACAATACTTAGGTCTATCTTCAACAACAATAGGCTCAACAATGCCTTGTGCATGCTTTCCTAACCCTTTACCTTCATAGCCCATTTTTAACAATAACTTGGACCCTATTCCTTTTGTGTGATTTTCAAAAACACCAAAGCATTCTTCTTGAGAGGAATTTGAAGATAAACTAACATTACATACCTCATGTTCATACATGTACTTGGTAAGGGTTTCCTTTGCTTCATGGAGTTGATTCTCCATCTCATGCAACCTTTCAAGAAGTTGGTCTTTCTCCTCCTTCATGGCCATCAACTGCTCTTGAAGGACAATGCTCTCTTCTCTATCTTTCCACAACTCTTGTACCATATTTTTCATGGTTAGAAATGCCTTAAACATCTCTTTGTCAAAGAAATTAGATTTGGAAGATGTATGAGAACTATCCATGTTTGAAGCTTCCTCCATCCTTGCAAGATATTAAACTTCAACACAAAACTTGCACAAATACCAACAACTAAATCTCAAGCTATCATTGGCAAATACATGAGCAAAACAAACTATGCTCTGATACCATCTGATCTGAAAATAGAAGGTTGACTTGTTATGCTATGCAAGCACCCTCTACTTCAATAAAATAAACCTTATAGGACCTTGCTTCATGTGTTAAAATATGCAAGATGGTTTATGTGTTAAGTTCATGCTTCTTCATTTCAATGTTCATGTGTGAGGAAATGTTCTTTTAAAAGGTTAATTAGGTGCTATAAACCAATACACAACAACATAAAGTGCAGAAAATAACACAACAAACTCACAACAATAACAAGATGATAAAGGAGTTCACCCCTCTCTGGGCTACATCTCCTTGAGCCTCCTTCAATGGACTAGGCTCTTTGGGATTAGTTTGTCAAATGTTATTTTACAAGATGCTTCTCAACTCCAATGCATTTATAGACTGTTCCATTGGGTTCAGAATACATAAAAACCCCAAAATTGACTATTAGAACTCTGAAAATGGATCTTGTCTCCTCCAATCATGACCTCTTCTACATGTGGCCTCCAAGCTTCCCTGAGCTTATCTATGGAAAAAACACCTGTAAAAGTCATCCAATGGATCTGAAACCTATCCCAATGTGTTCAAAGCATAATAATTAGTCAAAAATGACTATTCAGTCTTAGAAAATAGACATGTGCTCATCTGAGCAATGCCTCAAACAATGAGGGCTTCAAGCTCCTTGGAGCTTCCTCAAACTTCAATGGTTAAAAAACTGCAAAAGGAGTCTTCAAATGCCTGTGAAAACAATGCCAATGGACTCAGAATGTCCAAAAACCCCTATCTGGGCTTTTTCAGCACCTCATTTGGCCAAAAAATGAAGAAGTTAGGCCTCCTGCCATTTTTCTCCTTCAAGCTGTTGTCACTGGTTCGCCATTTTGCACCTGTGTGTGGATGAACCTAGCTTCTGGGCGTTTTCCGTGCCTAAACCTAGAACATGTCCGCCTTCCAAAATTGTTGCCAAAATTTCGCACCGTTAGCGGAATTAGAGCCCCCAAGGTCGGAGGTGTTGGGCGCATGGGGGCCATATGGCCACGTTCCCCGTGCACCAAAAGGGGCTCGTTTCCACGTGTATATAATAGTTCGAAAAGTGTCGGGTGTGTGGTTACATAATAATTTAAACACAAAAAAAAACCCCGCGCGCCATATGAACGGAGCTATGGTCATATGTAATGCACCATATAACCGTGGGTTATATTTGTAACACCCCCGCGCGCCATTTATCAAAAGACCCAATCATATGTTATACCAATACAACCCTGGACCGGCTCTATTTGAAATACAACTCCCACGCGCACCCAGGTATAAACCCCAGGTCATATCAATATACATATAACCGTGGGTTATATTAAAAATCCCCCCTGTGCACAAACCACTGGAAGGCAGGTTCATATGCAACAAATGTGTGTACATAAGAACCGGGGGCTGGGGCTTAGCCCCAGCCCTAACCCCGCGCAAAAAAGTAAACAATTCAACATTTATATATTTTTCAACGTATAGTTAAAAAGCACCATAGTGTGGCGCGTTGGTGGGTTGGCCTTTGTTAAAGCTTTGAATGGTGGGTAGAGGTCCGGGGGTCGAACCCCACAGACCCACAAAAATTTTAATAAACCAAACAATAAACCAAAGCCAATAAACGGGTGCCACGTGGCACCTTTCCATTCACCAAAAATTATGCCACGTGTCACAAGCAGATTCATCCAATTGCCAGCTAATTACACGCTTCCACATCATCACTGTACGGTCATCATACGGACTGTACGGATCTGCCACGTCACCACTATACGGACTATACGGACAGGTACAGTCAGCATCCAAATTTTTCCCTGTTTGCCTTGGCGAACAGATCGCGATATCTTCTCCATACGGACTCTGTTTGAGAAAGTAAATATACCGCCAGAATAAGGAAGATGAGACGGACACAATGGCACCATTTTCGTCGCATTCCGAACACTTTGAAATTTAAGCAAAATTTTGACCCCTGGTCCAGATTTTGATCAGTAGTGGATCCATGTATAGATGTAGTGAATCCATGTATCGATGTAGTGAATCCATGTATGGTTCTCCATGTAATTGTGAACGAATATCTGAGGGTCAAAAAAAAATACCCTGTAGTGCATGTGGACCAGTTGTGATGCTTACAGTGTATGGCCCAATAAATGGATTCTGATAGTACCAAAAGGAGGTTGGTGATTTCTACAAATGTTTGAACCTGCAACATGCTTCAAACCCTTGTCCCAATGGAGAGCGAAATTTCTCTAATACCATTGATCCAGATCTCAGTGGCTGAGATCTGGATGGCTTGAATGTCGAGAGAGGAGGAGCTTAGAAATGTCAATCTTGCATAAAAAGAAGCATGGGAAAAAACAACATGTAAATGAAGTACTTGGGAGGTGAGGCTCAAAGAAGAGACTCACCTCTAAAACTAACTAGTAGTAAATCACTCAGAGCTAATGAATCTCACAATGAACAATAGAAAATATGAGAGAATTTAAAATGAGTAACTTGATATTATGAGAATACTTTCTAGTCCTTTATATAGCATTACAAAATGGTCCATTGGACAAAGTAAAAAAGATCTCATCAAATGAGTCTCTATTATTAGTATAATAGATCTAACTACCCAACTAACTAAGTAGTGAAAAAAAAAATCCAATCCAATGATGGAAAGAGATCATTAAATGCATCTATATTATTATAATAATAGATCTAACTACCCAACTAACTAAGTAGTGGAAAATAAAACTCAATACAATAATGGAGAGGTGGGACTCTCTTTGACCCTCATGGACAACATGTTAGCCCAATTAATTAATGAGGAGGTAGACATCTCCTTGATCCACATTGAAAATCTATTAGCTTTATAGATTTATGACTTTTGTATCTGAATTTAGACCATATACCCCCTTAAAATTCGGATCATTCTGAGATAAGTTCTGAAATACCAGTACTTTTTGGATTTCGCAGAAACAAAATCCAAGTCAAATTCCTGGAGGATAACAATCCATCTACTAATTTTTTTGCCGATGACACTTCGTGTCAACACATACTGAAATGGATTCACAACGACAACGACGATGGTCTTACAAAGTACAATATAATGACGAAACCACTAGATAGCATGTATTGTTGCCAATACAAGCTTCTCAACATGGGAATAGTTGAGTTCTGGTCCAACCAGGCCTCGTCTCAGGTAATAAATCACATGCTCTTCAAGCATATCGTCCTCTTGAACCAAGACCATACCGATGGTCAACTCTGCAGTGACCAAATAAAATAAGAAATCTTTATTATAATTGGGAGGCCAGAGCAGAGGAGCAAACATGAGGGCACATTTCAATGCTTTGAAAGAGCACTGAGCGGATTTGTCCCAATGGAAAGGGACTCCCTTCTTCAGTAAACACATGAACCCTTTAGTGATCTCGACATAGTTTGTGATAAAACGCCGAAGAAAATTTTCTTTACCCTGTAAGATTTGAAGCAAAGGGACTATGCATGGGGGAGGAAATTGAACTATCATCTCCACCTTCAGAGGATAGACCATTATCCTTATTGTCGAAACTATGAAACCTAAAAGATGACACGACGTCACGCAGAAACTGCACTTGTTTGGATTCAAGCGAATCCGATAGTAGCGACATCTCTCAAAGATCATTCGGAGGTGCACAGGATGATTAGATCTCTTACGAGACCATGATGCAAAATCATCAAGATAATCCTTGACTATGTGTCTTAGGTCATGGAAAGCAAAATACATGGCCCACTAAAAAGTGGCTCCAACATTTTTTAGGCCAAAAGGCATCTTCCAATGTACCCCATGGACAGATAAAAGTTGTTTTATGTTGGTCTTCAGGATTAATATGTATCTGATTATATCCCCAAAAACCATCCATGAAAGAAAAGACCTGATAGCCTACGCATTCATTGACAATATGGTCAATGAATGGGGTGAGGAAATTATCCTTTGGACAAGCCTTGTTCAAATCGCGGAAGTCCATACATATGCAAATCGTTCCCTTCTTTTTGTTGACTGGAACAGGATTTGACACCCATTGAGTCAACTAAATGGGGTAGATAAAACTGACTTTGAGCAGTTTCTCTACTTAAGCCTTAATAACTACTTCTTTCTGAGGATTAACCGGATGAATCTTTTGTCGTACCAGCTTGGCATTAGGATAAGTCGTTATTTCATGTTCGATGATTCTTGGATCAATGCCTGGCATTTCCTCGTAAGACTAGGAAAAAACATCGTGGAATTCCTTAAATAAATCTGTATAGATGTGAATCTCCTCGGGGGAGCAGTACGTTCCGACGAAGAATTCTCCACAACGTCAGGGGTTATGGAGATGTCAATAGGTATCATTTTAGGGATGGTTTCCATATTACCCTTGGTATAAACTGTGTGCATATTCAGAGGATTAATAGGACAAGACCTATCTCCAGTCATTGTCAACACGAATTCTTATACCTCTATTGTTCTTAACTCTGGAAGGAAATAAGATGTGTGATGGAGATCATCCCAAGGTCTGTCCAGACCAGTCAATTCCTCTAAAATCACCTCGTCATAGGGAAAGACCAATTCTAAAGAATCGGTAATGGTGAGGGAACCTGAAACCCAAATAGGCTTGAGAGTTGGATCTAACTCTGGTGCAGGAGTCAGATCCAGGTCAGTTGAAGCTTGTTGGAAAATACTGTATGTAATTTATGTCATGGACAAGGGCACGGACATGCCAGGATTCCCTATCCCTTCCATTGGAGCCAATGGGAAGGAAGAGTCCATGAATTTTTAAAGTAAGTCATACAGAATGATGACACTTGAAATATTTTAGCCTTAGGATGGTCGGGGACAATCAATATCATCTTGACATCACTGGAAGGAGGCGGGTAATCGAAAGCACCCATCAAAGGTAGGCACAAAACAACCCCCACATTGATGATGTCGGGCTGAGGGTTATCAATCATCGGGACCGTGGATGCCCCCGATGAAGGGTTAGGTTAGGAGAAGGACAACTGATCAATGGTTACGATTCGACCCTCGTGTGGAAAAAACAAGACCCGAAAAACTATGGAAACCACTACATTCATAGCATAGGTCCAACTCCTTTGTAACAATAGGTTGTAGTCGAGAAGCACATCGACCACTTCAACTTTGACACACACAGTATTCCCTCCTAATTACATAGGGAAAGAAGGGATGATTCCATGTGGTCTAAAATAACGACCATCAAACACAATAAACAGAGCAGGTGACAGAGACAAAATGGGTTGGCCAATGGCCTTCCAACATGCCAACAACATCATGCATGTCGAGGTGCCCTCATCAAGAACCATGCGAAAAATGTTCCAAGTAAAATATTTCATGGGATGAGCAACTACTATTTGAAACACAATGTGGTATGGGAAACGAGGTTTCAAGTTAGTCGTATCAAGCATGATCATTCTAGGATTACATGTCTCAGCAGATCCTAAGGCAACTAACAAGGCCTTTCTCTGTGAAGGGAAACTCTGGAGGACCTCAAAAGCAGACATCGCGCAAGGGATTTGTGGAAAATCTTCCACCACAGAGTCATTCTGGGTGGCCCTCGAGTTTGGATTATGAGAATCTTTCTTGAACTCCCCTTTTGGGATGCGTTTCATTTTTTCATCCATCGTCTTCTCAATCTAGAGAGGAACCGATGAGTTTATGGCTTCCTTACCCTTTTCAGCAGTTTCTGGCATTCTGTAATCGTGTTCCCTAGTTTTTATGTAAGCATCACCTTTCATCATATAAACGTTCATGGCCGAGGGATTACCAGAAGATGGAGGGGATCTGTGACTGCCCACATCCGTTCTCGAAGAGGCTTGAGTCAAATTTTTCCCATGAGGAAATGGGTTCGTTAACACAACCGGCTATTGATGAACCAATAAATTATGGGCCTTCACAAGTCGAGGGAACAGGTGAGTCGGATTGTCCTTCGTGCAAAGGTTACATGGATACTTCGACTTCCTTTTCTTTGTGTTTCCCCCGCCAGCATTGTTGGTGGGTTTCTTATCCCCTTTACCCTTCTTGTTTCAATGTTTTTTCTTTCCATCAGGCTATTGGTTGGCCTTTGGGTTCGTCTAATGCACACTGTGTACATCCAACGTTTGAGTAGGGGGAGAATCCGAACTATAGGTTTGGTTGGCTACTGTCTATTGTATCTACAATTGTTGCAATCGATTCGACAGTTGATCAGTGGGATTTGCTTGTGCTGAACCAATGATACCATCATCATGTGTTCTAGACTTATGTCTGGCCTTGTCAAGGATATACCATGGCACATCTAGAAAAAATTCATAGAGTAAAACATACTGAGAGTATATCAGTTCAAGATGTTGAGCTCTCATTATCACCTCTTCCTCGGAAAACACTCTCGACGTTGCAACATCCTTGGATAGTTGAGGTACCAAAGACTTAAGGAACCACTCCAGTAGGAAAGCTGGAGGGAATGATACTTTTATCAAAGTCTTTCGACATCACCATTCTCATATGTGATCCGAGATATGATTGACCTTCGTCTCCTCAAAGTTGTCCAACAATTCGGTGTCGGTGTCATATCTCACAGGTAGTTGGAAATGGTTGATAAGAACCATTGCCAATTCACTAAAGCAAGAGTATATTGAGCGGTCAAGCTTGATGTACCATTTTGCGGCACTCCCGATAAGAGTTCATTGAAATAAACGCAATTGAACGAAGTCATCTCACAGAGATTTCGATGAGCACCAAAAGTGAAACGTTGTCACATGGTCGCTTGGATCTTCGTTAGGATTACCTTTGAACTTAGGAATGTCTGAGGGAAACTTCGTCGGCATGGGAGGCCAACATGGATCTTGACATATTGGATCAATCAACAATCTTGAAAAGTCTGGCAAATGTAATGTTGCCAGAAATGGTAGTTTGGGTTGTTGACTATGTACAAGAAGAAAATATCCTAGAGTTCGACTGGCACCAGGTTTCCAGGAAAAGCTAGGTTGCTGACCAGGGTTCTGGTAAATACCATGGCCTTGGCTAGCGAATGGATATTGCATTTCTTAGGAACTCATTAGTTGATTCCCGTAAGTGGATGTTGAGGGTTGGGAAGGGATTGCTCCATGTGTTGTGTTCCAAAGATTCTGGAAAGGGTTTCCCCCTGTCGATCCGACAGGGATAGGTACTAAGCCTTACCCAAGGTTCCATTGACCATGGAAGGGTTTTCCCCTGGTTAGCATCCCTGATGAGGGAACTACTCCCTGCCACGGATTCCAGAGTCCTTGTGAGGATAAGACTCATGTGTTTTCCCCTAGTGTAGGAATAGTACTATGCATAGGATTTTATTGTCCAAAACCAATGTTTCCCCTGCCTAGGATGATGGACGATGAGAAAGCGTTGTTTCCAAACACGTCGAACAAAGAGAATGACATTAAACCCACCAGCGTAGTGTAGGAAGAGGGCCCTAAACTACCTGCTCCGAACAAGCTGTAGTTCATGTTTGGCCTGACGGGTTACTGGGGAGCATAGCCACGCGAGGGGGTCGAAGGAGGCATATGACCTCTGTCGCAAGGGAAATCATTATAGCGGGTGAGGTTCCCCCCATGGAACCTTGCAGAGGAGATTTTGAGCTCCCTGCCCCCAGACCCATGGTCTGTAGGGTGGATTAAGTGAGGACAAATTTCATATCAAAGCCAGACATCTCGTATAAAAACGGACGACAGAGTTCATATCAAATCCAGCAGGGAGAGAATTCATCCTATGAATTCTCTCCCTGCTGGATATTACCTAAAATACATGCCCAAATTAATAGGAGAAGAAGACATAATTGTTGAAGAACACCTTGTTGCATTCTATAGTTATGCAAACAATCTAAACATTGAGAATGAGAATTTGTGGATGAGGGTCTTTGTCCAGATCCTTGATGGTGAGGCTAGGAAATGGTTTAGGGGTTTGACTCCTAGATCCATTTCTAGGATTGAAGCTATATATGATGCTTTCTTGAGACAATGGGAGGATAAAAAAGATTTTTTGTATTATATCACAGAATTTGGATCCCTAAAGAGGAAAGAGAGAGAATCTGTCTCTAACTTCTCTAAAATATTTAAGAAAATGTACAATAATATCCCTGCTCAGATAAAGCCTACAAAAACCTCTGCCAAGATCACCTATGCCAGTGATTTTGTCCCTAATTTTTTCCTTCTACTGAGAGAAAGAAGATCTGCCTCCTTAGCTCATATGCAAGATTCAACCTTGGAGGTAGAATATAACATAGTGGCATATGAAAAAATTAGGGGAAAATCTAATAGGTACAAGAGAATAAATATAGCTGAAGCCTCAACCTATGATTCCTCTATTTTCCATCCTCAAGTTGATGAAGTTACCAAATTAGTAAAATCACTTTCTGTCGATATGGAGAAGCTAAAACTTGAAGGAAAACAGACCCCTAGAAATACATAGAACGTTAATAATAGAGGTAGCTCTAGAAGACCAAATAATTCTCCATAGATCCTTCCAAGAAATCCAAGAAACAGAGATATGGATGATCAAAAAGTCCAAAATCCTCTACAAAACAACCTTGTTGTTGATGAAGAAGGAGAGGATGAAGAAACCGATCTTGAAATCCATTTCCTAGGTGACACCTCTTCATCCCCTCACTTGACCCACTCTAACTATGAGGAATCCCTAATGCATAATCAAGTAAATTAATTGAGTAAGGGAGAGAAGGAAAAACAAAATCCTAATAAATATAATCTGAGATCCAAAAATAAATAAGAAAAGACTAATACTTATGATCATTCCACTAAAACAGAAAATTCTATGAAGACTATGGCAGTTGGAAGAAAATAAAAAGATGCATAAAGACCTCAAGATTTGGTCAAGAAACCTACCCCAGAAGTCAAGGAGATTATAAAATCTCCATCTTCCTTCAGCTTTGAATGTGAGATTCAAAAAATCAAAATCCCTCTACTTTTTTTGGAACTAATAAAAAATGAAGAATTTAAAAAATATATTTCCAAACTGTTGCATCCCTAACCCTCCTCCAATTCTACTGATTTAGTCAACCTTCAAGATGAAAATCCAACAGTCATCTTAGGACCTTTGATAGAATATAGAGATGATTCATCCCCTCCCTTCTATACATCACTGAACATTCATGATAAGTTGTTGCATAACTGCTTGATGGACTCAGGGGCATCTCACAATATCATGCCAAAAAAATTCATGGATGAAGTTGGATTAGAAATTACAAAAACTTACCATGACTTATATTCTTTTGACTCTAGGAAAGTGAAGTGTCTTGGGGTCATCAAATATCTGGTTGTGACCTTGTTTCAATTTCCCATGAAAAGTGTAGTCATGAATATTATGGTGGATGATGTCCCCCGTACGTTTGATATGATCTTGTCAAGATCTTGGATAAAAATACTAGGGGGAACCTTGCAGATGGACCTTACATATGCCACCATTCATGTGTTTGGAGGGGAGCACATAAGGATTTACAGGGAAGCTCAGTTGGCCTACGTCATCAGTGATGAATAAAACCCCACCAATGATCCTATTTTTTCACTTGATACTGATTTGGGATCCAATATATTGCAACTCATTGATGCTCTTGAACCTCCTCTTGAAATCAGAAAACAATCCATTACTGTTTGTGAATATTCTCCTCCAACTACCTTTTTTTGGAAGATGTTTTTCGATGGAGCCTCTTCTAAGGAAGGTTCTGGTGCTGGAGTAGTCTTTGTTTCACCTACTCAAGAGACAATATCTTTGTCCTTCAAGCTGGAATTTGAAACTACCAACAATGTGGCAGAGTATGAAGCTCTTGTTTTGGGTTTGAGGAATGCAAAATACATGGGGATTGAAGAGCTATCAGTGTTTGGGCATGCTAAATTAATTTTCCATCAAATAAAAAATATATATCAAGCTAAGCACCCTAGGATAAGGACTTATAGAAATGAAGTTTGGGATCTTTTTGAAAGCTTCTTCTTAGATTTCAATATCTCATTTATTCCAAGAGAGGAGAACACCATGGTTGATTATTTGGTTGTTTCAACAAGTAATTTCAGAGTCCTTTTGCCACCTAAACTCAAGTATGATGTAGAAGTGAAGTATATGCCCTCTATACCTGACAATGTAAAAAATTGGAAGGTCTTTGAGGATGATCTTGAGATCAAAATATTTCTTGAGACTTTTGATGAGTTTTCTGCATTACATATTGATCAAGATCATGATTCTAAAAATACCCTCATTCTAATGTTTTTCTAAATAAAATTGCTAATCATCATATTGTTTAGTTTCCTAGTAACCATATTCCAAAAGGACTAGTTCCTTTGGAAAGATTATTCGACAGAAATGATATGGCTGTAAAGGTTAAAGTTTCAAATGATTATGCTGATGTGACTAAATGCAATGTGGGTATAGATAAGGATCCAAAATGTGTCAAGTTGTCTAGTATCTTGTCAAAGGAACAAAGGGATGAATATGTTAAGCTGTTAAAATATTTTTCTGATGTGTTTTCCTGGACATATGAATATCTAAGAACATACGACACATGCATCATTGAACATAAGATCCCTTTGAAGGAAGAGACCAAGCCATTTAGGTAGAAGTTGAGACAGATAAATCCTATGTTGTTGCCTATTATGGAAAAAGAGGTAAAAAATCTTTTGGACGCAAAGATTATCATTCCTTTGAGATATTTTGAATGGGTCGCCAACTTGGTCCCAGTGAAAAATAAGAATGGAGAAATCAGACTTTGTGTCGATTTCATAAATTTGAATCGAAGCTCTAAGAAAGATAATTACCCCTTGCCAAAGATGGAGCACATATTACAGAGGGTGACTGGTGCATCTAGGATGTCTATGATTGATGGCTCTTCTGGCTACAATCGGATCTTTGTCTTTCCTGAAGATAGAGAGAAGACATCCTTCACTACTCCTTGGGGTACATTCATGTACGCTAAAATGCCCTTTGGATTGATGAACACAGGAGTGACCTTTCAGCGAGATATGGACATTTCCTTTAATGGGGAGAAGGGAAAGTTTGTAGCCATTTATTTGGATGACATAACAATGTTCTCACAATCTGATAAAGAACAATATCATCATTTGAAAATTGTCTTCTTGAAGTGTAGAAAATTTGGTCTCTCTCTAAATCCTAAAAATTCATTGTTTGTCATGAAGGAGGGGAAATTATTGGGGCACATTGTATCAGCTGAAGGGGTAAGGATTGATTCAAGCAGAGTATAAGCTATCTAGACCTTTTCACTCCCTAGATCCAAGAAAGAAGTTCAATATTTCTTGGGGAAAATAATTTTTTTGAGAAGGTTTGTTTCAAATTTTGTTGAATTGGTAAAGTATATTACAACCATGCTGAGGAAAGGAAATGAAATAAAATGGACTACTCAGTCTCGAAATTATTTTGATCAAATCAAAAAGGCATTGAATGAAGCACTTGTGTTCATTAGCCTTGACTACTCCAAGTATTTTTTGATATTTTATTTTGCTTCATTTGATACAGAAGTTGTTGTCTTATTGCAAAAAAATGCAAAAGGGTTAGAAAAGCCTATTACCTTTTTCAGCATGGCATTAAGGGATGCTGAAATAAAATATGACATCATGGAAAAGAAGGCCTATGATTTGGTCAAAGCCCTCAAGTCTTTTAGATTATATGTGTTCCATTCAAAAGTAGTTTCATCTATCCCTTCAGCCTCAGTGAAAGAGATGTTGATACTAAGAGGGGGGTGAATTAGTATCAAGTACAATTTAAAACCTTTTTCAACTTATAATTAAACCATTCAATTATATTCAATGAGAAATGAACAATAGTATAAG
>JZKD02S1182307.1:114711-133236 GCA_000966675.3 Picea glauca | reverse complement strand
TGGGTGTTGTATCTTCATTTTCATTTTCCTTCATGTCCAAATAACTTCATCAATCTTCTGGTCCAAAACCCATGACTAGGGTTGACATCAATGGCAACAACCAATCTTCCAACAAGAGATACTTATTCAACCTGACATAGATGGAAGGAGGAGAAAATGGATCGCTAAAAATATTGAATTTGATCTTGAAATAAAGCCCACCAAATTGGTTAAAGGCCAAGGTTTAGCTAGGTTTAGCTAGGTTTCTAGCTGAATCAAATTGCAAATATCTAGGGTTTAATTTCATCAACATTCACTCAAAAAATGAGCAATCTATTGTGTCAGATAAAGCTTCTCAAGTTAGCCCTCCATTGGAAGAATGCACTTGGTACAAGGACATTATATATTTTCTACAGAAGTTGCAGCCTCCTTATGGCTTGGAGAAGATCAAGGTAAGAGATTTGAAGCTCAAATCAACCAAATATTGTCTTATTGACCAAGTTTTGTATTGGAAAGATCCTTTAGGAGTGCTTTTGAGATGTCTAGATCCACAAGAGGCCCAAAAGATTATGTCTGATTTTCATGACAATTTATCTGGAGGTCATCACTTCTGGAGAACCATAGCCTATAACATTCTCAGAGCTTCGTATTTTTGGACTAGCCTTTTTAGTGACGTTTGTGCAAATATTAGATCTTGTGTCAAGTGCCAAAAGTTTTCTGGAAAGAAACAACTCAAGTCTTTTCCATTGAAGCCCGTGGTAGCTTCAGGACATTTTTAGCAGTGGGACCTAGATGTTATTAGGGAAATTCATATTTCTTCAAGTGGTTAGCATAGGTGGATCTTGACTGCCACTGATTACTTTACTAAGTGGATATAAACCATCCCTACAAGGACTACCTCCCACAAGGTAATCATTGGTTTTCTTGAGGATATTATGGTGAGATTTGGTTGTCCGAACAAAATTGTCATTGATAATGCTGCCTCTTTCAAGGCTGAACCATTGATCAAGTTTTGTGAATAGTATGGGATTACATTGGTTCATTCTACTCCTTACTACCCCCAAGGGAATGTACTGACAGAGTCCTCTAACAAGAGCCTTATAAATATCATCAAAATATTGTTAGAAGAAAACAAGAAATCATAGGATTCAAAGCTTAAATTTTCTTTGTGGGCTGATAGAGTGACAACAAAGAGATCTCTTGGCGTCTCTCCTTTTTAGCTTGTGTATGGGGTTGAGGCTATATTTTCTTATTAACTTTCCTTTCCTGTGGAAAAAATCTTCCAACACTACCAAGGAGAACCTGATGATATGATCAAAAGAGTACAATAGCTAGTAGAAGTGCAACAGACTAGGGAGCAGCTACTGGACAAAGCACAAGACCATCAACAAAAGATAAAAGAAGCCTTTGACAATAAGGTAAGAAAAGAAGATTTCCAGCTGAGAGATTTAGTTCTCAAGTGGGATGCACCCAAGTAATAAAAAGGAAAACACGATAAATTTGAGGCCTTGTGGATTGGTCCCTTCAAAATTTCTGAGGTATTTTCAAATAACACTTATAAGTTGTAGAATTTGGAGGATTCTGAAGTTTTTGGTGGCCCTGTTAATGGGCACTTTCTGAAAAAAATATTTTTCTTAAACCATGAGTGGCTTTCCATGTCATTGTAAATGTAATTTTTTTTTTCTTTTGATTGAATAATTGACCCCATATCCATAGGATAAGGCACTGCAACTGCTTATTCTTGGCAGCTCACAGGGAGCATGTCATCCCCTGTGGAGCCAATGTTATCACACTAAGTTTCCTTGGGTCTTTTATCCCTTAAGTTTAGTTTTTTTTTATCCTTTAGAATTCAATTTTGCTTAATTTTCCTTCGTGTGATTTTCTTAGGTTAGCTTGAACAAATAAAGACTTGATTTTTTGGCTCATTTTTTGCCCTCATATAGATTTTAATCCTAGATTCATTTCATGGATTATGGTTTTGACTCATCCCATGACCTTCATGACTTGACACCAAGCATAACCTATCCAACAATTTCCATGACTTGACATGTCACTCTTTTCACTCATACCTTTCATCCAATTCATGTTGTCCCTATGTCTGATTATAGGTGGTCAAATCATCCTTTTGAAAAAGAGCGTTGCCAACTCACTAGGAGTTTTTGTAGTGCAGTCCTTGTCCTTTATTCCTTGACATGAATCGTCATCATTTCGTTGAGGTCATGTTCTTCCTTGTTTTCAGCACCATGGTTCATTAAAAGATGTATTCAAATATTTGGTTTTAATGAGTTTTCTAATGGTTTCAAAGATTTGAATGTTCTCAAACTCGATGCTACTGAAACTGCTGGTTCAAACCAGTTGCAGACAATGCTACAGGATCAGCTGTTGAGGTGGATTTGGAAGCTGAGGTGGTCGTGATGATCTCCTAACCAATTGAAAAGCCTTAAGTTTTCATTACTCCTCTAGGTATTCTATGAGCCCACTCCATTGCATAGTGAATTTGTGTGATAGTTGTTGCCTGAGTTTTGGTAGTGACCGTTTTTTAAAATCGCTCCCTCCTTCATTCCTCTCCATCCAAATTTTCCCTCCCACATACTTGTAGCCATTGTCACCTGTTTTTCAATTATCAAGACACCAATTCATCTTTCTCTTGAGTTTCGAGTGCCCGTGCAAACACTTATTCCTTGTGTGTGCATTGTGCTACCAAAAAGCATTGCTGAAACCTTGTTACATTTCCCTTGTTCTCTCTACTTTTTGGATTAGAGTGTTATTTGTTAGGTATTCAAAGACCATTGCAATAGTTTTCCTTTCACTATATTTTCATTCTTCAATTTGACATCTACAGACAGTAAGGGGAGGGAAAATTGCATTTCTTTCCTTTCAAAATCCATCAAAACAATGTTCTCTCAAAACAAGGTGAGTTAGAGGAGAATTGTAGGAAAGAGTAGCCATTATTCATTGTCATTCTCCCATTGAAGTCTGCCTCTATTTTATCCCTTAGCCTTCACTATACCATAACCTGTGATCCCTTTTCTTTACTCATGGAGACACCTCAGAAGAAGAAGTTTCACAAGGGAGGAACTGTGGTCAAAACTGAATCCTCAGACATGCACCTTTTTTTATGTAGAGCCATTGGTTAGGGAAGTTTTCCAGAGGGTGGGTTGCCTCTCATTTTTCCAAAACATGTAGAGGGGACACCCTGAAGTGGTAAGGAAATTTTCCTTACATTTTGATGGCCTTAAGACTAAGGTAGGAGATCTCGAGTTTGAGGTGTCTGAAGCCTCTATTGCAACAACCACAAGGATTCCTAACATTGGGGAGAGATGGCTTAAATACATGACTTTATATGTTTCCTTCTCCAAGGAATTCCTCAAACCAGATTATCAGACTGACAACTTGTCCAAGGGAGTGCCTAGAAGTCATTTAGTTGAAGATTTTGACAAGATGTTGAAGATCATCCAGAGATACTTGACATGTGAGGGAAGGTTTAATATGTTATACTAATAACATGTAAGGCTTCTTCTTCATTTTACTGGTAAGGATGAAATGAATATCCCTTTCTACATGTTGAGGATCATGGGGGAAATGTCTGATAGATTCCAAGCCAAATCCAAGGTTGTGGACACTAGTGTCTTTCACTCTCGACTAATTAGATTGTTGGTTTTGGAATAATTGAAGAAGAGGAACATCTCTTGGGAACAATTCATTGTTTTTTCTCACATGAAGTTGGACATAGCTTCAACTCCTCAGTCAAAGATGCAAATTCTTTTTCCATATACTAATGATGCCCCACCAGTAACAAGCAAGAAAAGAAAGAGTAAATCCATTGCTCAAGAAAAAGAAGTTATCAAGGAAGTTGAAGAAGCATAGAGGGAGGATCATCACTCTCCATAGAGATACTTTTAACCTCCTCCTACACTAGAATTGGAAGAGGTCCCCTCATCCACTAAATCTATGACCAAGAAGCGAAGAAAATTGCATTTCTCTTCACTTTCTCCAACATCTAGCACAAAGGTCAGGAAGTTGTTTACCATATCATCAGCCCTCAACGAGGTTGTTGAAGTACAAGTCCTACCCAAGGTTTCTAATCTAAATAAAAAGAAAGAAAACAACAAAGGTATTGAGAATCCTATTGAGGTGATATATAGATCCCCTGTGCAACATAAAGATGAAGGTGAAGCCATGAAGAATCATGCTGAGGTTATTAATATCAACACTCCACCTAGAAATCACACCTTCAAAAGATTGATTAGACAATTCAGGGAGGCTAGGAAGGAGGTTGCGCGTTTGAAGGAAGAAGGTTTATCTAAAAGAATAAAAATGAAGGATCCTATGGATATGTATAACAACACCCTTGATTTGGAAAGATCTGCAATAAGAAGATCCCTTCCTCTCCATAAGAAACTCAAGAACCTCTATAGGAAAAACAAAGGGTTTCGGTCTCATAATAGAAAACTCAAGGAAGAACTGCAACACTTCAAGGATGAAGTGGCTCAGAGGAATTTGAATGTGCTGGTTGAAGCTGCCATTGAAAGAGAGGAACCATTAGTGAAGAAAAGCACACCTACAGTCAAGTAGACCACCCCTACAAAAGAAAAACATGTTGCTATGTTAGAAGGAAGCCCCCCTTCCACAAGGAGGAGTGCGAGGTTGATGAAATTATTAGGGGGATATAAGCTCCATTTGTTAGAATGGTCTCTTTTTGTAAGAGTAAGTGATCAAGGATGAATAATGATTTTCCACCTATGCAAGCATCTACAGGCTTCTAACCTATCATCTCAAGGTTCTTGATTAGTCTCATCATACAAAAGAGAACATAAATTTCGTAGCACCATGGCATTGCAAGATCATCTATATAGCATGTCCTGCCATTTTTCTACCTAAAGTGGTACGACAGATCCTAATCAAAGTACACAGGAACGCTACCAAATATCCTAAGCTGTGTAATAGTGGCGCTACCAAATTTGCAGGGCTATGTCACAGTGGCGCTACCAAATTATTTTTGATGATGGGCGCTACCAATTATGAAAGACTAGTTCAGTGATGGCACTACCAATTCCGCAGAGATATACAGGCTCGGCACTACCAAATTTCACACAGAGATACACAGGCTCAACGCTACCAATTCTGCAGGCTTATTTTGGATCTACGCTTTGAAATGTGCAGAGTATTTTGCAAGGGTGCTACAAAAACTTGCTACCAAGCATGCTACTGAATGGCACTACCAACTGCCACCTAGAATCATTGGGTTTGAGTTTATCACTCTTTTGGGTGGCTGATGATGTGTAGAAGAGCTAAGACCATAGGTGGCATCATGATTACAACATATAACCTATGCAGGACACTTGGCATGGAAATGGATGTGCATCAATGAAGACAATGTTAGTTAAAGTTTGTTGGATTGGTTGCCAACATATTTCCTTTTTTATAGCATAGTTGTTAGTACAGGTGTTAGATTGAATAATTGATTTTGAGAATCCTATGGGAGGAAGGCCAGTTCGCGCCTCTAGCTATTTCCTTCCCTTTTTTTGTTATATGTAGATATTCCAAATCCTTTAGAGGGTTCTAATGGTTGAGTTGGGCTCCCTTATCGTAATATTTTGATTAAGAAGACTAGTTCTCTGGTTATGTACTTGACTTGAGAATTTTTTATTAATATAATTAAGTTTCTCTTATTCCATCTTGTTGCCTCTTATATTGAAGTTTTCATGATTGAATGATTCAGATGAGATTTTTATAGTTGTATTATGACAAATGTTTGTTTATAGTATTGTTATGATGTTCTTCAGTGTTCTTTAAAATTTGAATTCAAGAAGATCTTGTGTTTGAGTTTTTCCTCCTTAGGTTGCTTGAAGACCTGATGTTAATAGTATACCTCTACACTTCCCTCACCAAAGTATTCCTTCTATTCACTTTTACTCCCATTCACTGTTTGAAGTTGATCAAGACCTCAATTTCTTGTGCATGCTAGCCCATATTTATGAGTTAAAACATTATTGTCATGAGTCTTGTCCATTTGACCTTTTAAACACTCATTTACATTTACACATATTCTGATGGGTAATGGGCTTATCCTCTCTACAATTTGAGGGTGATTCCTATTTCTAACACAATGGTTATCAATAGTTATTGAAGATGATCCCATTTGAGGCTATGTATGACAGAAAGTGTAGAGTTCCAGTTAGTTTGAATAATATAGTGGATAGGATCACACTTGGACCAGACCTATTGAGAGAAATGGAACAAGAAGTGATCATGATAAGGCATAATTTAAAAGAATCCTGGGACAGACAAAAAAGCTATGCAGATAGCAAAAGAACTCACAAGTAATTTAAGGTGGGAGATCATGTGTATATCAGAGTGAAACCCAAGAAGAGCTCCCTAATAATGGGGACTTGTGCCAAGATACCACCCCACTATTATGAATTGTTTAAAGTTATGGAAAGAGTGGGACCATTAGCATACAAAATTTATATACCACCTATTGTCAAGGCTCACAATGTGTTCCATGTATCCTTATTAAAGAAGTATATTCATGATTATAATCACATTATTTATTGGATTGTGATACAGGTGGAACCAGAGGGAGTATTCCAGCCGAAGCCTCGAAAAATCCTGATCCATTATATTATTTTTCATCTATCTCAGTACTTTCTGGGTGGAAAGGTTGGAGGAATCGACTTGCAAATCCATTTCAGCGGTTGGTCCAAATTTGGAAATTTGGGTCCAAAAAATCGTCTAAAATACTCTAGATCCATTTTGCGGCATCAAATGACACTTTTTTTGGTCAAAAAATTACTATGGACGAATATTATATATTATACACATCGATACTTTTCAAACAGTGTAGACCGTTCATCAATCAAAGTTTGCATTAGAAAGTTATGCCTCCCACATGTTGACCTACCATATTGATCACCATGGTGCGAGTGGATGCCATGTCAGCCTCCATTACCTAAACATGTGGGGATAGAAACCTAGTATATTTCCTAAGAACATTCTAAAATTTCGAAAACCTTATCACAATTGAAGCTTGAGGAAGTCAAAACCCTACCCCTAGATGGATATCAGGATATGTTAAATATTGTGCCACTAGGAGGAGAAGGGGTTCCATTATTTTGCATTGTATCTTGTTCCATATTTGAGAAAAACATTTGAGTGTGGTATTCTATGAGAATAATAGAGGAGGAGAGATTTTGTAGTATCCATGCAAGCCACAGTTCAAAAACATCTCCATAGAGAGTGCCTCTTTCTTTGTACTTGCATAATTTCTATACGAGAGAAAAGACAACAGAGCAACCTCACCTTCTAGCTGGGTTTTCTATTGTATTGGGTTTCCCAAGTCATATATTGTGTTTGTTTGTGGATGGTGTGATTGTATTTTACTATTCTCTATTTTCCGCATTTTATCTATTTCATGCATACAAAGAAAATCAGTAACTAAATATTCTGCAGATCTAAAAGAAAAATGACCTTAATAGTAAACATTTTGGTATTTTATTAGATCTGTTGGGATGAACTATTCTAGTGGAATGTTTATGAAAATTTACAAATCACATCCTGAACAGGAAAGAGACATTTCTCCATAACTGAGCCATTGTGCATGTCAAGGTGCAATGGAAGCACTTTGGAGTTGATAAGGCTACGTGGGAACTGGAGGATGCCATGAGGATGGCATACCCATTTTTTTTCTATATAAATTTGTATGCATGGTGTTAAAAACATAGAGTATGGTGTTTCCTTAAGGGGGAGGAGAATTTAACACCCCATTTTCCCCCAAGTCTATAATTATGCTTAGGACTTCATGCATTGTAATTGATGAAGACTATAATTTTGTTTTATGTTAATAAAAAGAAAAACAAAACCAATCAACTCACTGAGAGGGAAGCCTTGCAGTACTAGCCATGATACCATGAATGGGAGATGGTGAGGGGGAAACTGGGAAGTTTATATTAGGGAAAATTTTAGAGGATAAATTTCACCCATGGGATAATTTTCCATGATTTTTCCCAAAAAATGATTCACCATTCTAAAAATTATTCTCCCAAATTCTATAGGACAATTATTTTACCTTAAATCGCCAAAAAATTATGAAAACTATATAAAATCCTTAGAAATTTGAATATTTTAACAAAAATATCGCAAAATATTGATAGTTGAGATATAAAGGACCATTAATATTCACTAAGGTTTCTACATTTCAAAATAAATTTCCATCCTTAAAATTATCCTTGGTTTATATGAAGAAAAAAAAATCTTTCTTAGAAACCCCAACCTACACCTGTATGACCTAGAATGCCTAACCTATCCGAAGTACCCTATCCACCTTGTCCACAAGAAACCCATTAATGGCACTAGATTGGGTAGCTGGAGCAGTTATGACTCCCTTCAAAAAATATACTCGAAAGGGTGAAGGGTTGACTACAGTTATCATCCAAGAGTACCTGAAATTGCTCGATCGATTCAGGAGCTTGACCATGGTTTTTTTCTTTTGACAAAAGCAAGTTGGGTAAGACTAAGGAAAAGGAGAATATTATATATTTGAAAGAGGAATGAGGGGGAAGAGGGCGCAGACACATACATGAAAACACATAGATACCCACATGAAAAAACATAGATACCCAGACAAGAGACAACTAGATAGGGAGACACGGTGTATGGAAGTGCGAATGAGAAGATTGAGCTCATGCCCGCGGACCTTAGAAATAGAGGGACTGGGAATTTTTCAGAAGGAAAATAGGAATATTACCCAAGACATGAATAGTCACCCTGGAAAATAGAATACCCATATCCAGACTAGAGAAGAGAGGGTCGCAGGTTGGTTCTTGTTGGAAAGAAACTCACACTTGTAAGGGTAGAGCATCAAGGGGATTTGTAGCATAGATGGGACTCCCCTGTGTAGAGGAAATCTAATTGGGAAAGTGCCTGTTAAGATCATGGAGGCCCTGAGCTTAGTGGAAAGAGGGGATTTCTATTTTTTCTAATGTAGTGAAGGAGAGTAACTTTCTTTACCAATTCCTTGAACTTATAGCCAACTTGTGAGAGTCCCCTAGTGGTATCATGGCCTGGAATGGGGAAGGCTTGCTATATAAAGAAGAAAAGTGCAACATATCCTACGGTCAGATGGAAAGGCATTCACCCTCGGCCCATTGGCTGGTTGAAGTTGAAACAGATAAGCATTTCCCCATGTATATGGAAAAAGTGTTACTGATGAATATGAATTGCAATTTTTTTTCAATGATATGTTTAATATGTTGAATGAGTGTTCAATTTGAGTTTTAATGTTGTAATGTAATATCTTGTAAAATGATTATGTGACTTCTTGTAATGACCATGTATGGGAGGTCAATGGAGGCCTATAAAATTGTGTTATCCCTTGCCTTTGAATGTAAATCTTGTAGGATATAAGATCTTCACTATGGGGGGAATGATGAACGTTTTCCTACGTATTGAGGAAGTGGGATAAAATTCTAAGGAATTAAAGTCAATGCTCTGTATAACGTTGTCACGAAATGTTGTGGGTTCGTATGCCTAGAAATAACCCTTAACCCTATTGAATCCCAGTTAAAACCCAATAGGATGTATCAATTGTTGACTTGGCGAGAAGAACTAATCTTGACCGTTCATTGGAGATATGGGCTTTGGAGGAAGTTTATCATAAGGAGGACCCTTCAGAAAAACCTAGAAACCTTGCGAAGGAAAACTTTCCAATGGGATATTTTTTAGTCGATGAGAGTCATTGATCTATCAGGAGGGCAACCAATGAGATATGGACTATAGATCTGTTGAGCACTAATCCAATAATCTTATGGGAAAGGCATAGTTCAGAAAATTCCATGGAGAATGAGCGGATGGAACATCCGAGGAGAGGAATCTAATGACGAGAACCAAAGAGTGGTAAGAGTCGCAGATCTATTGGTGATTCGAGTGATGATATATGTGTCGTTGGATCTGATAAGGGTCCAAGATGACAGACGAACCTTTTTGAAGTGGTATTTTTCATTAAATATCGGGTGGTTTTGAGATATGATAGATCCCTAACCATTAGTGTGAGGGTCTGATGAATGTTAGATTCGTTGGAATATTTACATTCGGGAAGAATTGTTTGAGAGAACCACAAAGTTGTGAAGAGTGAGTATTTTTTATGGCAGAGGCCCAAGTGATTGGGGAATGTTGATATGCTTGCACGAAAATCCGATGAGATCCTAACCGTATATCTTGTCATAGAACCCACTTGCTGAGTGTTTGGAGAATATTGGGCACAACTTTTAACCATCATGTGGTTTGAAGGATTCGAGGGGATCAAGACTGTTGAGATTCTCAGTTCCCGATTGTTGGATCTATCAAGGATGAGTTTGTCAGAAAAGATGGATGGGGGAATAGATTGGGGATTTCATAACTTGTTTCCCGATGGAAATGATCTCGAATCAACTCTAGTCGTTGATCTACATCGATTTGAGTGAGTCCGAGCCATTCATCGGGGAGAGTTGTTTTTTTGGTTTGTGTAGTCGCATTCCACCAAATGAATGCTGAGAGAGGGTGATGTGTCCTAGGACTTGTCACTGCCATAATAACACACGTCATCCTGCATAGAGGTGTTGGTGACATGGTGGGATTCCACGTGGTAGCCATGCAAGTCTGAAGTTGCGAAGAAGGGAATAATTTCCGAGATCAAAAGCATACAGAAGGAAGAAATTTCGGCATTCCATCGGCCTAAGTAAGATTTAGGGGGTTGGGTTTGTTACACATGTAACAAGATCCAATAATAAAAACATCATTTAATCAAAATGCACAGGATCTCCATTGAATGACCTTATGACATAGCACGTGCATTTGATGGATATTAAAGAACACGTATAATTTCACTAGATATTTATAAATATATTCCAATATCCTTTTGTAGAAACTCTCCTCCCAATACATCTTTCTAATTTCTAATTAAAAAACCTTATTTTTTTTTATTGAATATTTCTTTTTGTACCTCCCAATATATATAAATCTCCGTACCCCTCATCCCCAACTCCAATATTTACATTATATTGACTCTATTTTAACAATTTTAAAACCCTTATACTACTCAACAAAGTAAAGCTCCCGTGTCACAACATAATTTAATTTTTAAAAGATCTACACCATATAATATTGACTCGTGCTAATCACTTTTCTCATCTCTTATTGAATCAATTCATTACAAAACGCAAGCCGGCATTGAGTTATGACTTATTAAATATATATTAATTAAAAAACCTTCACAACTAGAAAAAACATATATGCTAATAAAATTTAAACCGTATCATTTCAATATCCAACGATTTATAGTTGATCAAGTCAAGACCCGTCGAGTAAACAATCACTAGCCAGGACAACCGTGGATCATTTATTAATTGGTTCATTTTTAACACTTTGCATTGGAAACGTAAAGCCTTTGATACAATATCCAACGATTTATGGTCGCATTTGCTGGCAAGGATGAAATGTCAAGAAACATTGGAAAACGTAATGCCATTAATTCATCTCATTTTTATATATTTTTGGCCAAATAATGATGAATTTGTCGCTCTACCTAAAACGACATCAACGTAATGCCATTAATTCATCTCATTTTTATATATTTTTGGCTATATAATGATGAATTTGTCGATCACATTTTAATTCTCATGGCTGCACATTAAGATAAACCATAAAATTAATTATTTTCAAAGAATTTCAAACAATTTTTATAGGTTAGCTAAAGATAAGTCTTAAATTTGAATGTTGATTTTTGTGTAAAGTATACATAATACAAGTTATAAATTTTATAGTAAAGGTCATGCATGGTACAAGTTATGAGAGAGAAGAAAAGATCAAGGAATGGTACCATATCACATTCTTCATGTTGAAAAGAACCATATCACATCATGGTACCATATCACATCCTTCATATTGAAAAGTGAATATGAGAGGGAAGAAAACATCAAGGAATGAGAACCTACATGCAATTATCTATAGAAGTAAGGCTCATTTTATTTCATTTTATAAAACATTAATAGTTCCTATTTAAAAAAACAAATCGATAATAATTGAGTAATATTTATTATTTCATTATATTGGACGTTAATCATCATCATCACCATCATCATCATTAATAAGGATAATTATTTCAAATTTTGCAATCTATAATTTTTATTATTTTTTTTACAACAACCATTCCTAACTACTTTTTTTTCTTTTGCAAACTATTTATTGTTTGGTCTATTGTTTTTGTACATTGATTGGATCTATGTGGAATTGAGGCATAGAAAGAAGTTGGAAGGTAATTTGTTAAGTTTTTTGTTTATGTTTTTAATGGTGTTGTATTTCATGTGAAACAGTTTAATGATGTTATATTAAATGCAATTTCATAATAAATTTATGTTGTGTATGTGATGCTTTTTTATTTACAATAAAAATGAAAAAAAAACACATATAACATATAATATTTAAATGACGACCAAAAATAAATTTATACCCTATTCCCTATAATATTAGCATATCTATTTCATCCTTGGTAGGAATACATACTTAATGAGGTGAAAACCCACACGTTACCATGCTCCCTATAATGTTACCATGTATAATTCATCAGGAATACATACTTGATGAGTGTTTTCCTGTAAAATTAATATTTAAGAAATGTTACGTTTAGACAGGGGAATAAAGATTTAATGTAATAGGATATGTGATAGTTTTAAGTTTTTGTTTTTTTTTAATTATTATTATTATTTTAAATTAAGTTTTTTTTTTATGTTATTTCATTTTATTTTTTTTTAAGAAATATCACATCCAAAGAATGAAATAATTTAATCATATAAAAGATTTTTATCAATCACAAATTAAAATAAAAAATTCCACACTCGTTTATTAGGTTAACCCTATTTTTCTATAATATTTATGATTTTATTTATATAATCCCCTAAAAAAAACCTTGACTACCTACTTCAATGATGACTTCGCAATGCATATAACATAAACACTTTCTTCCTTCATATCACATTTCCTTCTCCCCATTATTTTGGCATTTTCATTTTACCATTGAGCAGATATTCCGATTATTATTTCTGACTTTGTATCTATGTAACCAACTAAACCCACTAGAAGCTCAACAACTCCGCCGTTCTTGATCGTTGTCAGCCACAACCAGGTTGATGTAAGTATTGGATCATTCCGTTGACTTTTACAAGCAAGATTTCCCTGCAAGAAATCGTCCCCGTCTTTCTACTCGGATTCGAAGAGTAAACGCTACGTAGCTGTTTACAATTCGGTGCTTGCTGCTTCTGTTTGTTAAGCTGTTAATTTGAGAGTTAGTTTTTGCTTTAATAGTCAGCCATTTAAGCCATTTAATGCAACAATGAAATAATTAAATTAAAATGTTGTCGTCAGAATTATGAGTATCTAAGTCGTCAAAATTAATAGGGGATCTTATTTGTCTGAGTCACACTAACTTTTAACATGGCTGGATTTTTTGTTCCCACAAGTTTTAAACGGGTAACTTTAACATCACGGAATGACTTAATAGCACACTCCGTCACCAACTGTCCTACACCTCAGAAACAACTCCGATGCTTCCATCACACAAACTAGTTCATCTGTATTTTCTCCTGCTTCATTTAAGCTCATCTCACACCAGAGGTAGTAGTGATGAATCCGGGTGCACTGCTCATAACTAAAGGATTACTGGTAAGATATGTAGTTAGTGCATTACTGATTTAATAGCAGCAGATGCTGTGATAATGCAACCCCCACAAAGGAGACCTGGAGAACTGCTTCTTACCGATTAGCACGCAATAACTCACGTCATATTCAGATTCAGCATTCTAACTAAATACATCACATGTACGATTGAATGCATGTATATATCACACCACCCAATAAACTAAATGCATGTATATATCACAACACGCAATAAACCAACGATTGAATCCATGTATATATCACAGCACGCAATAAACCAACGATTGAATGCATGTATATAGCAAGTATTCCGACGAGAACAATCCAAGGAAGCACCAAAAGAAAAAACGATTCAAAGCCAAGCAATGACATATGCCCGACGCTTTGGTCTGGCTTACTGGGTACCATTAGTCAAAGATTGGGACTGGGAAAGGGATATAATTTGAGAGGACGCTTCAAGCCTTTGGTGCCTCCAACATGGTGGCCCCGTGAAAATGGATTCCTAAAAGAAGTTTAATTAACAGTTCAAATCCATGGAGAAGTGAGATTTTTTAAAGGAGTTAAATTAATATTTAATTAAGTTCTAAGTCCTTTAAACCTTTGGTGGGGCTCGCCTTACAAAATGTTATTCAAGCAAAAGAGTATATGGATGAAGTTATACTAGTAAGAAAACACTTTGGGATTAGTTTTCTTAACATTCATATTTTTACTTAGGTCATACTAAAAGACAATAAGTGTATTTCCTGTGTGCATGATAGATTCAGAGTTAAGATGAATCTACTAGAATCCTAGATCATACTAAAAGACAATAAGTGTATATGTATAGATTTAAGATGAACTTGATACTTTGAAATTTATATCATTATGAATCCAAATAATAACAAAGTAATAATGTTTAGTGATGAAATGTTGAATAGTAACAAAATGGAATTGTTAAGATATTGAATAACATATATACTACATCATATCATTAACAATTGATATGAGGAAGATAAATTGAGTAACTCGTATATTACATAGTAATTGATCTCAATGTATCTTCTTCCACTTTTCTCTTACACACATGGGCACACTTTTCCATATTTTTATATGGATGATATGGAAATAGAGGTTGATATTGGAGACCATGCAAAGCTTTAACTAGAGATATTGAAGTAAAAGTGAGAGCTAGGAATTTTAGACCTTCCCAATTTTTCACATTTTATATATCTTAATATTATAATGGTTTTAATGTGCACATATTAATAGATAAATCACACCTAACCAAATAAAGTTTTTCACATTTTATATATCTTAATATTATAATGGTTTTAATGTGCACATATTAAAAGATAAATCACACCTAACCAAATAAAGTGTAGGACTGCAACGTATATCTCTTTTTTGAAATTAGTTTTCACTATGTTATTGCTAAATTCATTTTGGTTGATAATTTGTAGTATCTCACAGTTGAAATCAATATAGAGGATTAATTTCCTTCTTATCATTTATTCAATTAATTAATGAATCATTCTTCCTAGTGATACTAAAATCAATATAGATGATCAATTTCATTTCCTCAATTAATTAATGCAATGAATCATTTTTCATAATATTATCATTGAAATCAATGCACCCCATTGTTTTAAATATATCATTATTGAAATGAATACAACTACTTGATTATGCTAAATCATTTTTCATTGTATCATCACTTAAATCAACGCATGTATTTTTTCATTATGTCATTATTGAAATCAATGCACCTAAATGCTCTAAATCATTTATCTTTGTGACAACACTAAAATCAATGTATTGAATTGTTTTTCATTATGTCATTATTGAAATCATGAAAACTAATTTCTCGAAATCATTTTTCATTGTACCATCTATAAAATAAATGCACACTATTGTTTTGTGTCATATAATTCTTGAAATCTTTTAGACTCTCTTGTTTCTCTAAATCATTTTTTAATACCATCACTAAAATCTACATGTCCTATTTTTTTTTGTGTTGTATAATTACCACTAAAATCAATGCACTCTATTGTTTTTTCTTATATCATTGTTGAAATCATTTCAACCCCTTATTTCTCTAAATCATATTAAATCATATTAAAAAAACTATGATAAAATTGTAATGTTAAAAAAATATCAAGATGAAATTGTAATGTTAAAGAAATATCCAGTGCAACTTCAAGACAACCTGCTAGAACAATCATACTAGGCATGGTATATACCCCATGTTGTTTCTCCACCTGAGCTTTATGGTATATGCCCCCATGTTGTTTCTCCACCTGAGCTTTATAAAGAAATGTAGCACATCAAGATTTTGTTGATAATACTTCTTTGAGGAAACTAATCTCTTCTCTAAGAAAGTATTTTATGAAAGATTCAACTTCCTTGTGACTAGATGCATCCACACCGATTCTTTCTCATATGGAATATAACTCATAATTATTGAGTTCTCTCGAAATAGATTCTCAGAATCCAAACATTACACATAGAGTAAATGAGTGAGATAGAGAAATTCAATTGACTTGGAATTTTCCTAGTTTCTATGAATTTCGAACCATATTCCAACCATCCACTCATCCTCCACATCGCCGAATGTCATGAGCTACAGGAGTGAAAAGAGTACGTGTTTTATTTTACCTTCTTGCTCCAATAACCAGAGACCACTTCCAAAACACGTGGAAACAACATATTGGATACGAGACCATAAACAATTTCATTTAAACCACCTCCAAGTGCTCCATAACCACTTTTGAATGCACTACGGATTTTCAATTTCTTTTGACTTCGTGACTTTATAATAGTCCTTAAATCCACAATGAAGCCTTTGAATTTGCTTGATAGAGAAAAAAATTACCACAAAGCTTGGTTAAAGTTTTTATGAGAAGGAAAGAAATTAAAAATTTGTAAAAATACGGATTGTGATGGAGGGTCCTTTATAAATAGCCTTAGGAATATGCAATCAAGATTATATGAATAAATGCACAATTTGCTAAGGTTTATAAGTCATATGGCCAATTAAGATAATTATTGGAATATATAACTCCTACTTGTCTTAATCATGTGTGAGGGGCTTATGTTTGTGACATAGAAAACAATCTCTACATGAGTGGTTTGATCTTAGTCTTAGGAACTTGTTAGGTAGTAGGTTGTGAGAAAGATTATCTCCAACTAAGACTCCTAGAATGGTGTGAAGTTGAGATATTTTTTCAACTAATAGATTGAGTGATCGAGGTATCTTTTCTATATTAATACAAAGCTTTTGTACTTATATGTATCATTACATTTATTTAATAGAGCGCATGAAACATTGTTGGTGTGTAATACTCTACTCTCCCATTTTAATATGGTATTAGAGAAAGACTGAGCTTGAATCCCTTGAGGGTGTGCCCAAAAACATGGGGAGGGCAGAGGAGTATAGTAACATGAAAATTCACCTCACAAAGTCTAAAACCAATAGAATTGTCCACCCCTAGTGTTAAATAACTTCATCATAGAGGCTACTACATTATATCAACATGTTATCAAAATCATCAGGGATACATGGAAAGGGGTAAGCGTGTCTATCCATGTCTTACAGTGATATTCCCTTTACATGTTACATAAGGTACATACATTACATACTCCACTCATGCCAGGTACACACTCAAACACTTCAAGGACCACTACATAGAAAATGTCATTATAGACTTGCTACAAATACAATGTGTGGTTAACATATTCAACACATTATTCAACACACCACTCTAACTTTTACTTTCATTTGTTTTCCATCATTTTAGTTTTGATGCTTCCATTTTCATTGCTACCTCAACATGGTCATCAACGTCCCTTCGACTAGCATTTCTTCACTATTGGCTTCATCTTTGAACTTGCTTGCTCTTTTAAAGAACACGTAGCGAGAAAAAGAATAATTACCTAATAATTGAAAGAGTAAATATATGAAAGAGAGTTTGTGTGTGATACTATAAATCAATTATGTAGATAAGGTTGATCCCTTGTTGCCCACCACATTGGTTTCCATTGATGGAAAATTAAATCCATGTTTTTTGAGGTTGCTTGAAATTGAACCTGTGATGAGATGGACAAGTAATTTTGAAGGTGCTTCAAAAACAGGGTCAATATTGTTTCAAAAGGCCACATCCCTGAGCATATGCGCTCCCTTACATGAGCAACATGAACCAACCCTGCAAGTAGCACTTTACCACCAAGTTTTCGTGGGGTTCCATGATGATCCATAGCTCAACTATGATGTCTAGGAATGGCACAATCACATCATGCTTTGCGATGAAGAGAAGGGTTACATGGCCAAGTATATATTCAATCATTTCTTCAAGAAGGAAATTGATATTAAGTGCAAAGGGTTAAAACCATAGGAGAGGAAAAAGAAGGAGAACGAATCCTTGGACTTGCTAGATTATTGATAATGTCAACGAGTTCAGTGCTAAAATTTTGTGCAGAAATATGACTATCAAGTCTTTCAAATGAAGTTGCATCATGGTTAATCACCGTGATTTTTTGGGGGGGATTAGGGTTTAAGGGAACATATTGGTGAAAACGTTTTTGATGTTCCTGTAATGTTTAGAGTTTCTCTTTATTTCATTTCTTG
Organism: Picea glauca; assembly: GCA_000966675.3. Classification (NCBI taxonomy): domain Eukaryota; kingdom Viridiplantae; phylum Streptophyta; class Pinopsida; order Pinales; family Pinaceae; genus Picea; species Picea glauca. The sequence goes on along the minus strand of JZKD02S1182307.1, from coordinate 114,968 downwards.
GAATTGAGGATTTTTATTTGTATTGATTGTAGCTAACTCAATATGAAGGTGAGGTTATTTTGCTAGAATTCCTTACTCTAAAAAATGACAGGTAAAGTATTGAGATCCAAGACGTTGAATCAAGATTTGAAGATGCAGATGGAGATGATTAGTATTTGAATGAATCCAAAGGAGAAAGAAGAAGAAAAATAAGGTACAATTGAGGTGAGGAGGAAAAGCAGAAGTGATGGTAATGAGATGAGAATGATCTTAGTGTT
>JZKD02S1182307.1:82974-105137 GCA_000966675.3 Picea glauca | reverse complement strand
GACCGGCTAACAGAGCCGCTAAACCCGTCGGAGTGGATTAATCCAAACGGCTTGGGTTATTTAGACAACCCTATACTGGATTCACTCCTACAGTTGACGAGCGGTCAATTTCGCCCATCAACAAGTGCATATACCATTTCTAGGCCTTATATTTTTGTAGTATTGTAGTTCTACTCTAACTATGAAAGTTTTCTGCTTGCAAATGATATAGGATGGTCTAAATCTCCTTCTCCTGGATATGCCAGAATAGCTCCAACTGTTATGGATGATGAATCTACATGCACATGAATTGTCTTCTCCTAATCTGGAAATACCATAATAGGTGTTGTTACCATCTTCTCTTTCAAGGTGTACAACCCTTGTTGAAAATCCTCATTCCACTGTAATTTAGTATCTTTCTTCAGTAGTTTCTCCATCAACGCAGTGCTCTCTGCATATCCTTTATGAATTTCCTGTAGTAACCTGTGTGGCCCAATGTTACTCTCAACTGGCATATTGATTTGGGTGGTGGTAAGTTAACAATGACTGCAATCTTTGCAGGATCCACCAATAGCCCTTGTTTATAGACAATATGTCCCAAAAATATTCTAAAAGGTGTCCCAAATATGCACTTTTTAATATTTAATGATATCTAACACTACCTTCATCTTTCCAACATCAGCCTTAACACCTCTACATGATCTTTTAATAGACTGTAGACTGTCCAATCATCCAGATATAGTTCTAAAAAATGATGGATGAATTCTTTGAAGGAAGCTATGACTACCCTTGAGAATATAGCCGATGCATTATTCATCCCAAAAGGCATGACTTTGTACTATTAGGATCCCCATTCGGTGGAAAACGTGGTCTTTTACCTGTCTTCGGGAGCTATCTTGATCTCATGGTAGCCTGAGAGTCCATCTGTGAATGAGTATGCTTCTTAGACTCCCACATTCTCTAATACCTCATCTGTGAATGGGGTGGGAGAAAGGTCATGTAGGAAAGAATCATTCAATTTTATAAGATCCACAAAAATCCTTATCCCTCCTTGTTTCTTTTCCTTCACTACAATAGGGATTATCCATTCTGATTATTCTACTGGTTCTATGATTCCAGCTTCCAAAATTCTGTCAATTTATGCTTTTACTTTTTGCTTACATATTGGATTCAGTCTATACAGTCATTTTCTGACAGATTTAGCCTTGAGTTTGAGAGGTATCTTCATCTCTCCTAGATCTCATGTTATTCCTTTCATCTCTGTAAAGGTTTTTGGGAATAGTTCATTGTACTTGTGTAGTAACTCTGTTATTCTTTCTACTATTTGTTCATCCTAGTAATCTCCAATGATGGCCATTTTTGGGTTATCATTTGTCCCAATATTTACTTTCTTCACCTTGATTGGTGAAACAAACACTTTGATTCCATATATGGACCTTCCACCTCTCTTTCTCCTTAAATTTATGTAATTTGAATGTTGCGTGGGTCATCTTCATCTGGTGCTTCTTCCTGCACATGATATCATGACAATAGTTCTTTCAATGTTTGTCTATTTTGTTGTTGGTATTCTGTTATAAGTTCAACCTCTTGTTCCTTAATAAATATCACCCCTATGATTTGTTTGAGTGTTGAATCAATTTTGGGGTTATCATTGTCAAATGATAAAGTGACTATAAAATTCTACTTTAATGTTTTCCATTCTGTAGTGCCTCTGTGCAGTTCTTGGTCTACATACCAGTTTTCTGGAATTCCTTCTAGTGTATGAATAAAGTGATGAGGCCATTCTTCTGGTGGTGTCATCGTCCATAGTGTTCTTCAATCCTCCAAAAGTTCTAGTGGTGACCCTTTTCCATCATATCTTTGCATCACTCTTCTCTTCTTCTTTGCATCGAATCTAATATGCATTAGTCATTTGCATTGATACTAGTCCTTAACTATTTCTTTGTGCGCACCCCACCATATTCCAGGTGTTACCTTGAGTGCTATTTTTAGGGCTAAGAGCCTCTAATTTTCCAACACCTCATCTTCCTATCTTGTTAGGAATTATTCTAAATCATTAATTCCATAGAAACTGGGAGGTCCTCTTATTTATGTACCCATCCATATTACTGTGTGGTCTATTCTTGCGCACCTTCTTGTAGATACTTCATGTAATATTTTCTACCAATTCTCCAACCTTGTATCTAAGTCTGAAGCACATGATGTGATACTTCTCCCACTGAGTACCCCATCTGTAGTTGGATTCACATAATATTCTTCTCGTGCGGTGGTTTTGTATAACTGGTTGATTTCCTCGAGGTTTAAGTAAGTCAGTTCTACAAACCTTTCTCCTTTTGATGGGTCTAATGGTGCAACGAATCTGTATTCTCCTCACTCAAATGTCATCTTCCTTATATTAAAATTGATTATGTCCTAGTTTTCAAATGCCCAATCCAAGCCAAGCAATGTTGGATAAGGTGTTTTGCCATCCACTATTTATATCACTTCAAAATTCCCTTTAGTGCGCACTCTATCTAGATCTACTGTCACACCCTTTAGCCTTCCAATTGGAAGAACCCTGTGTTGATTTGCTAGTTTCAGTTGAACAGGTGAATATCCTAATGTGGGCTCTCCCATACATTTCCATGTCTTCTTGGGTAACACATTTAATTCATATCCTAAATCTAGTATAGTATCCCCCATGTTGAAGTCTCCAATGTTGGCATTCATTCTGAATTCTCTCCTTGTTCTCCTCCTTCTATGCAGATGATTAACCATTTTCTACTCTAGCTTCCCCTCTACCTCTTTGTTACATATTTCTACCATATTTTGTAATACTTCAACAGATGATGGATCATTTAGTAGTTTAACACAAGATTGTAGAAAAGCCTTTATGGTACTTAATTGTCCTAAGGGTTGTGCTTCATTAATGTGATCCAACGATGAAGGCATATCGTACATTTGTACATATTGAGTATGTTGCGTAGTTGATGTATATGCAATGCCTGGATTCAAGAATTATTGTATGGCTTGCTTGAATTTCTCCTTTTCATTCTACGCATCAAACTCATTCTGTGGTTCGACATTCTTCTTCACCCATTGGTTTTGTGATGGATCTTGTCTTACTGCACCATCTCCTATATTATCTCCTCCACGCATAACTATGTTGATATTTATTCCATCATCCCTCGCCTTTGCAGAAATCCATTGAACATTCTGATTGTTTTGATTTCTCTTTTCTTGGATCTTCCCCAATCGTGTCAGACAATCTTTTGTGTCATGATCTGATGCGCAAAAATACATGCATGTCGCAGGTGGAAGTGGACATTCTCTTGCATAGTGTCATGGTTGTTGACAGTTATGACATACCAATGATCCTCTGCCTCTTCCAAAGCCTCCTCTACCTCACCCTCCACCTCTGTATCCATCTTGGTCTCCTCGCGGTGTGTTGTACTAAGGTACCTGATTATACTACGTGGGATTATACTGTTGCTGCGTGGTATTGTACAATGGATGTGCAGTGTTATATGGGGTTGTTACTTGTTTAAACTATGGTTCAACTTGTCCTGTCATGATATTTTCCTACACCCTATAGGTGTCTAATTTGTTTTCCCTCATTATCTCCATTGTCCTTCAATCTTTGTCATCATGGCCCACCAACTTGCAAAAGTTTCAATATGAACTCTTAGGCACTTTATGGTGTTTTTGCATCATTGGACAATGGTATGGATCATGCCCCTGTGTCTTACAGATTTCACACCATAGTCCTCCTATTGGCAAAGGGTTTGGCATTCTTGTTGCTATGTACTGCGTGAAAGTTGGGCATTCATTCTTTTGATGTCCTTATATCCTACATGTGGTACACCAAACGACTTCTCTTTTGTCCTTACCCTTGTTCTGGTTCAGTTGAAATGTTAAATTATTCATATCCTTCTTCAAATCCTCTATTGCTAGATTTGTCTTATGATATTGGTTGTCTTCCAGTTGTAGAGATGTCTGCAGAGCCTCTGCCTGGGTCTTAAACTTATTTTGTCTCAAAGGGTATTTCAAGTGTGGTAGTAGTGAATTCACAAATAGATTCCTATGTTGCACATCTGTCATGACATACTTCATCTTTCCCTTCAATCGTTTGAATCTCTGGTCAATATCCCACACAGATTCTCCCGATTTTTGTTTAATCCCTATCATCTCATTCATGTACCGATCCTCTGAGATAGGATTCTATAATTCATTTATCAACAACTTCTTGATATCTACAATTGTTCTGTTTGTTCCTAGTGGACTGTTTGCAGCCAAGATCATGTATCAATCCAATGTGCGGTCTCTTAGTGTGATAACTAACTGCCCAATTTTTGTGTCCTCGTCTTTGATCTTTTTTTATTTTTAGAACTTCTCATAGATGAACAAGTGATTCTTAGGATCCTCAGATGCTTCTCCCTTGATCTCTAGTAACCTGATAGTGGGATAATATCATGACGTCCTAAATGATGAAATACTACCTCCACATGGTGTAGATACTTGACTACTACTTCATGAACTAGATCCTCCAATTGTTGCTCCTTAAGTAGATGTACTTCATGTTTTCTTCCTTCCCCTGAAATTTGGTTGTCTAAATGGTGGTGTTCTTATTCGTGTATTAGTCATACATAGGTTTATGGAGTCCACACTGACACTCACATGGATGGGAGTTCTTCCTTTGGTTCCTACCCTTGGACCAACTGTCTTCCTTTCATATGTTGCACACAGGATTTCCTCAATCTTCTCCACAACACAAAGATCCTCTACCTCTTCTTCATCACTTGCCAAGACTTCTCTCTCAGCTAAGGATCTCTTTTTATTATTCATCTTATATTGGTAGGGTGCTCCACTGCACATCTTTCCAGTTGTTTCCATTATATTCTTGATCTGGTCTTCCTCCATCATGATTGGGTCCAAGTCCTCCTCCTTCTTTCCTTTATCCATATCTCCTTCCATTCTTCCAACTTTAGTGAGTGCTTCCTCCCTTCCCCCATGCACGCAGGGAAGTTTAGTTGTTTTATGCCATTGTCATTACACCTTTGTTATACAGTAAAATATTGATGGAAGTGTACAATGATCTAATATACCTACCTCTAGGTACCTTGAGCAACTCTTGATTTGTTGCGTTGTAATACTTCGCAATATCTACTGCAAATTTTGTGATAAATTCTACAACATTGTTGTCTAACCAGAAATCTAGTGTGTGCGTAAATTTGTTGTCAACTTGTTGTAATTGGGTGATTTCCAGAGGATTCCACTCTATCTGTCTGATCTGATTTGTAGGGTGGTTGTATTTCAACCTCAATATCCACTACTGCAATACATGTGGGAAATCACAAAAAAATACTTCATGCAAGTCGCTAAATACGTACTTGTCCAAATATTTGCACGGTGTTATTTTAGGGTTTTTGTTGTATTTTTGTGAAAAATCTATCTTCTTTGTCTTCAACCATCTTTCGATCTCTTCCTTCATTGGATTCCACAGTCTGAACATCCCCTTCTATATTCTCATTATTGTAGTATTTCCTCACCATATCTGACATTCTTTTCACGATTCTTCAACAGATCTCATTCACTCAATCCCATTCTATTCCAACTGGTAACAAAACCATTTGTTGGTTGTTTATTTCCTCTAACTTCCATTATGGGGATGACCTAGCTTCATATCTACTATGGTTTCCAACAAAACACCCTAAAACTATCAACCCTCTTGGTAAACCATAAAGAAACACAACGCACAGAATGCACTGCGCAGTCTCACCTAAGATAGTTTTTATGGGTGGATGCAACACTCAAGTACTTGTATCCTACGAATGAGTGGGATCTAGGATTAAACTCTTTGATCTTCATTTGTTTATTCTAACATTCATCTTATATTGAATATTCTATCATTCGTATTCATGCATGTAAAATAGCATATTTAACTAAGTCATTCATGCATTTGTCTAACATCTAATCATTGAAAACAAATGAAATACACAATATTTAATCACATAACACATGATATACCTTGGCTCACCCCCTCCTGGGCTACATCCACAAATATTTGGCTGCTCTGCTCTTTTATTATGGTGTTTCCAAAACTACAGCACCACACACATTACAACTCTCCACCAAATGGTTCGTGATCTACAATGAGGAAGAGTGCATCACACCAGGATCCCCATAATGTTATATAACCCTCAATATCTACCTTATTTCCTCTCCACATCTCAACAAATTACAAAATGAGATCAGATTTTACAGACATTCTGGACCAAAACCAAAAACCCGAACCAAAATCCATAATAATCTATGAACAAGAACCCCGACCTAGACCTCCTAGGTACCTATTTATACATGTTTTTGTCTTACCATGCATTACATCCTCTAACCAATACCCTAACCCTAGAATATTTAGGTCTTCTTTCATGCGTGTCTCGCCTGCTTTTCCTCCTCTACATGCACTTTTACCTTGCATGTGTTGTTTTTCCTGGCAGCTGTATTTTCCTTCTTTGTGATTTATTCTCCAAAGTTAGTATTTTCCCAAAAATGGGCTTGCGCCCAACAGAGTTCCAAATCTCAAATACAAGACCCAGCTTGCAAATCTCAGCACCAATTGAGATGTGAGGATTTCAATCCTCAAATACAAGACCCAAATTCTAGACATAAAACAATATGTCCAACTGTACCAACAATATTCAAATATTTTCTATAGATCCATGACCTGTCTATGCTACAAAACATGGGTATCCAGTCCCTTCTTAACTGTGACTCATGAATTTCCACACCTATCCTCAGTGCAACTCGCGGAATACGAAAAAATCACAAAGTATTAGTGTCACTATCTCTATTTCTGTCAAACTGTCTCTATAAATCTGGTCATGTCAACCTATACCAAAAACCTATAACATCCTATATCAAACATCTGTAAAGATAATGTCATCAACCAAACCATATCCAATCACCAAGAAAAATAACCAAAACAACTCTCAACCATATGCATAATATCACCAGGATGTGCATCAACCAAAACTACTCATAACAACTCACATCTATTACCCACACATGCCTCTACAAAGTATGTACCAATCATAACCAAGTACAAGCTTGTACTACAACAAGTGCATAATCCATGCACAAAAGAAATACTCCAAGCTAACCAACAAAAGGGCCTCTAGCAATACATCATATTATCCATAACCAAATACCATAAACCCTTACTTTAAACCATGTGCCAAAACCTCATTGTTATGTAGCATCAAGCATGTATTAACCATATACAAAGATCACCAACAAAAACCTCTCACAATGTGTCATAATACATACCATTTACACTCATACATGAACCAACAATATTCTTCAACAAATCTGCCTCAAAACATTTTCTACAATATATACCATACCTCTAAGAGAGCATATTCCAAAATTCACTAAGTCATGCCTCAAGCATGCTCCACAACATAACTAAGGAATAAACATGAACATACCTTTAATTATGTAGTATCCTTGTTTTATATGATCTCTAACAAACATACCTACAGTCTCTCCTCAGATCTTGAAACCTGAAACAAATATCTTCCTTCTTTCCCTTTCTATAGATCCATGCTTTCCCTTTTTGCATCTCGCGGGTATCCACATTTTCCTCCTCTACAAATCACGGGTATCCACGCTTCTCTATGTTTTCAGCCCACAGATGTACGCACCCTCTTCTTTTGTAGCTTGTGAATGTCTCAGAGATTAGGGTTATTTGATTTTGCTGTAACTCCGAGACTTTACCCTCAACATTCCTTCGTAACTTTAGACCTACTCTTTCTCATATTTTTCAATGTATACCTGCAAATTACCTTTCACACAATAGATATTTAATGATGTTCAATGATCCAAAAAGAATCGAGAGAAGTCTAAGGATAACCTAGAATTTGCAGAAGCACCTTAGGAAGCTCAGAATGGCCTCAACATACAAAGAAAGGGAAAAAATTCAAAGTCCTCAAAAATGGGTGAAATTTGCATCATCGTGAAGAGTGCGTCACAATATTTCCAACGATGTAAACGACTCATAAAACAAAGTTATAGATCAAAAGATATTCACGGTCAACATTTTGGTCAACCTAGCCTAGTCAGCAGGGATGAGTCATGATGACGTGGTAGCACCAGAGGCTGCCACGTTCACTCGTTTTTTTCCTTTTTCGGTCAATCTGCGGACCAATGGAAAAGAACCACGTGGTAATCCGTACAACCACATGGAATTTGTATAGCCACCCAACAGGTGACGTAGAAATTTGACCAAGAAGAAGTGACATGGAAGTGACTATGCATAGTGGTGACATGGTCCAATGACTGGTCACCATGTGGCCCAGTAATGGGATGCCACATGGCAGCAGGAAAATGCACAAGGACGCCCAACAATCGAATATTCAAAAAAATGTGGGTTGGTTGGCGCCAACCACCAATCCGCCATATTAAACATTTATCCTACCATATCTAGTTGTTTGAAACCACATACTTCCATATCTATTTTCATCAACAAAGTTAGCGGGGAATCCCAAAGTTTAAATATATATATATATATAACCAACAGTGTATTAAAATGGGAGGTCTGCAAGTTTGACCCCAGGACCTTCCCAAACAACTCGCCTTAATACACATCCACCAACCACTTGGGCCAATATCCATTTGGTTAACTTCACCCACATTTTTATTTAAAAATGGAAATTTTCTAGTATACGGGAGGAGGAAAGGTGCATGACAGACCGTACCAAGCACGAAAAACAATGTAGGAGTATAGTCATTAATGCAGATTGTAGGGCATGCAAATCGAGACAAACATTTTGATGGGCCTAAGACTTCTAGACTCAGATCAAGGCATGGAGACAATCGTTTTTGGGTAATTTGATGCCACAAATTCAGTGGTGCTATTTGTTTTCTGGTCTGAGAAAATCTTCGGCAGCTTAACTCCAGAATGAGGTATACTTATCTATTTTGCGAAATTCTTCTGTTGAGTTAATAAAAAGGCCTACCCATTTGAAAGAAGGACCTAGAGACATAGTCGACCAGGGACGAACTCCGTTATCAAGTTTTTGTGTTCAGATCTGATGCTTATGCCTCTTTATCATTGAGCTTTCCTTCTTTATGGTGCATTTCCATTTATTCTCATTTAATACAATTCTTTAATAAGTCACATTGATGAAAAGAACTTAGATCATGTTGGTATCATAGAATTCATCTTTGACTTGAATTGTTGAGTGTGAATGCTTACTAGGGCCAAGAATAAATAGGGTGAAGGAACTATTAATACTTTCAACCCATAGATTGGTCGTGCATCCTGAAGGAAGAAAATGGATGAAGAGGACAAGCGTGATGAACAAGAGAAAAACTTCGATGTGGTCTTATATCACATGTCAAATATGGTTGAGAAAATGTATGAAGATTACGAGAAGAGAATGGAAAAGAAAGGGAAGAAAAATGAAGCATCAACGGATGTTAATGCTTCAGTGAATCAAGGGGCTGGAGGAGATCCTCCTGATCTTCCATCTTCACCATCGATTTCTATCTCTTCTTCCTCTGATCATTCTCATTGTTCTCATCATTCTATCCATAATGATTCTTTTAAGAAACCATTATTAAAGCTTGATGTAAAATTTTCTTTACCTATGTTTAATGGAGATGTTAATCATGAAAAGATAGATAATTGGATCCGATGGGTTGAAGTATATTGTCGTGTTCAACATATTGATGAAGAGGAATTTAAAGTGAAATTGGCCTCTATTCGGTTGGAAGACACTACTCTTCTATGGTGGGAGAGAAAACTTCAGGACAAAAGTAAGTGTGGTAATCTTATTTCCTCATGGCCAGAATTTAAATCAGCAATAAGGAAGCAATTTTACCCATTGGGTTATTTACATAAAGCAATGATGGAATGGAAAATTTTAAGACAAGGTAAAGATCAGACTGTACAAAGTTTCACAGAGGAATTTAGGAAGAAGGAACTTCCATTGAACATTCCTTTATATTCCTATGAGACTTTAATGAAATATATTGGCTCACTTCACAGTTATATTCATCATACTTTATTTTTGTTTAACCCCACCAATATTGATGAAGTTTGTGTGCAAGCCACTCACTTGGAAAGAAGAGGTAAGAATGGACAGGAGGAAAAGCCATTCCAGAATTCTTAAAACCATTTCAACAGAAAAGGAAATGTGAAGGAAAAGAGGAAAACTGTAGCAAAGAAGGAGGAAGGAAAACCCTCTTGCATCCATTGTGAGAAAACTGGTCATGATAGCGAACATTTTTGGCAAATACATCCAAAGTTAAGGCCAAATAAGTTTGGTGGAAGGGGGAAGACAAAGACCATTGCTACAGTGAAACATGATCTTGGTTCTGATTCAGGTGACAAAGAAATGATCGCAGCAGTTGGGATGTAAGGTAAAGATTATTTTTATACATGTTCAAGTTATTTAGATGAATCACATGATGATGATAAAAGGAGAAGTGAATTATTCCACATGAGATTTGTATCGAAATATATGAAGATAGAAACATTATTTGATCCGGGTTCCCAAGTTAATTTAATATCAGAGACACTTGTTAAGAAATTGGAATTAACCAAAAGACCTCACCAAAAACCTTACCCTCTCGGTTGGGTATCTGATAAAGCAAAGTTAAATGTTACTAAGCAATGTAGGTTGAGGTTTGTTATCGCTTCTAATGTGATAGATGAAGTGGATCTACATGTGGTTCCTTTGGATGTCTTTGGTATTGTATTAGGGAGTCCCTATCTATATGATATGAAATCTATCTTCTTTCGAAAGGAAAATAAATACCATCTTACAAAAGATGGATTGGAATACATCATTAAATCTCATGAAATAAAGGAAAAATCAACACCTATTAGTTCAGGCCAAGTAAAAAGAGTTATAAATTCTAACAAGAAACTTGCACTCATAATTGTAAGAGTTGAATACCCTGATAAGTCTTATGTTTTGATGCTCTTGAATGGATTGTTTGAGATGAGATAGGTATTTCAGGGGGAAGGAAGCCATCATAAATCCTTCAAAACATTAAATATCGACATCGCACCAATGATATCCTTACTTGACCTTCTGCAATCATGCAAGATTAAGACCAGTGCCAACACCGATGTCATGGGTACAAACATGATTTTTATATCTCCTAGTGTTACATCTATTATTTTGAAGAATGTATCCTTAGCTTGTATCAGGAATATTGGATGATATGTAATTGATGAAGTCTCCAAAGATGTATACGGGATCTTCCAGGGTTTGTAGGTGAAGAAGTTTTGTTCTCAAAACAACATACTCAGCTAATTGAGTAAACCTTGTATTCCTTCCTACATGGAAGTGAATGTAATTGAAGAAGCCTTTGTTTGATTTGTACTTTGGCATTTGGGAATTGTAATGTATTTACAGGGATGGAAATTTCCTCAAAGGAAAGTATTTGTAACCACTATTGTAAAGGAATGTGTGTTGTACTTTTGTAAGCCCACTACTGAAAGGCTAGGGATATACACACCACTTCCTATTTCCTCTTATCCTTGGGAAAGTTTTTCAGGGGATGTTGTAAGGTGATTACCCATGTCTAGTATGATTCATGTCTACTTGTGTGTAGCAATGGATAGGTTATATGACAAACAAGTTGCTCTTTTATTCTCCAAGTATGTAAGGGTCCATTTCGAGTTGTCCACGTTCATTATCTTCGATCGAGATTCACGATTGTTAGGAGAATATTTCACAAAATTGTGGTAGCTCATGGACACCAAGATGGGGAGGAGCATTTCTTTCCATCCATAGGCCGATAGATAGACAAAGGTGGTAAACAATACAATGGTCCAGTTGCTTCAAGGATATTGCATCCAACATCCTAATTTATGGAATGATCAATTACCTTATGTTCAGCCTACGTATAATCAAGTCATGTACTCTTTCACTCAGGATTATCCATTTTAGACTTGTCTTGGGTATCTACCTAAGATCCCCTTTGACTTGTTGTGTGGGAAAGATGACAAGGAGAGAAATGCAACGCGTAAGTTCATTCAGAGGATTCAACAAGTCAACCAAGCAGTCAAAGAGAAGATAAAGAAATATGTTATCCTAGATCAAAGACTGAGGACTTCACATAGGAATGACAAATTTAATTATCTTTGAGTACGCCTAAAGGGCACACAACCCAACAAGGCATGGTGGATCGAGAAGGAAAGAGTGAGGGGGAAGCTCCCTCACTTATATGTTCATTGATAAAGGATTTTTTTGGTCCAAAGGCTCTCAGTGGGAAGGCGTGATCCAAAAAGGATCCAGAGAAGTCTAAGGATAAAGGATCCAGAGAAGTCTAAGGATAACTCAGAATTCACATAAGCACATTAGGAAGCTCAGAATGGCCTCAACAGATAGAGAAAGGAAAAAAAAATCCTCAAAACTCATTTAAATTGGCATCATCGCAAAGAGTGTGTCACAAGATTTCCAATGACATAAATAGCTCGTCAAATGGAGTTACAGATCAAAAGATATTCGCGGTCAAAGTTTTTGTCAACCTAGCCCAGTCAGCATGGATGAGTTAGTATCCATACTGTTGATGTCAGCATCAGTATGGATGATGTCAAAATCCATATAGGGTACGTGGAACACATAGAGGGTAACACGTTTCATGATGACATCATCATGACATCAGCATGATGACGTGAAAGCACCAGAGGCTACCACGTGTCACTCATTTTTTTCCTTTTCTGGTCAATCCCTGGACCAATGGAAAAGTGCCACATGGAAGTCTGTACATCCACATGGAATTCATACAACCACCCGATAGGTGACGTAGAGATATGACCAGGAAGAAGTGATGTGGCAGTGACTGTGCATAGAGGTGATGTGGGCTAATGAATGGCCGCCACGTGGCCCAGTCATGGGTTGCCATGTGGCAGTGGGAAAATGCACAAGGACGCCCAACAACCGAATATTCAAAAAAAGACAGGGTTGGTTGGCGCCAACCCGAATATTCCATATTAAACATGTATCCTGCCATATCTGGTTGGTTCAAACCACATACGGCCATATCTATCTCCATCACCAAATTTAGCGGGGAATCCCACGGTTTAAACTATATCAATATATATATATATATATATATATATATATATATATATATAACCAATGATGTATTAAAATGGGAGGCCCATTGGTTTGACCTCGTGACCTCCCCAAACAACTTTCCTTAATATACATCCTCCAACCACTTGGGCCAACGAACATTTAGTTAACTCTGCCTGCATTTTATTTAAAAATGGAAATTTGCCAGTGCACGGGAGGAGGAAGGGAGCGCAACAAGTCATACCAGGCATGGAGAATGATGCAAGAGTACAAACATTAATGCAGATTGCAGGGAACACAAATCGAGACGAGATTTTTGATGGGCCTAATACTTCCAAACTCAAATCGAGGCATGGAGACATTTATTTTTGGGTAATTCGACACCACGAATTCAGTGGTGTTGTTTGTTTTCTGATCTATACAAAGCTTCTGTAGCTTAACTCCAGAATGAGGTATACTTATGTATTTTGCCAAATTATTTTGTTGAGTTAATAAAAAGGCCTACCCATTTGAGAGCAGGACCCAGAGATGTATTCCACCAGGAACGAACTCCGTTATCAATTTTTTGTGTTCAGATCTGATGCTTATGTCTCTTTATCATTGATCTTTCTTTCTTTATGATGCATTTCAGTTTATGGTGATTTAATACAATTCTTTAACAAGTCACATTGATGAAAAGATCTTGGATCATTCAACACGTAGATATTTATAATATGAGTCCCTTTCTCTCTTATGTATACTTTTCCAAGTGCATTCCTCTAGAAGTTTCCTCATAACTGTTTTACCCAACTTCCATCTTTTAGAACTAACCCACTTTTAACTACTTTTCCCACTTGCAACCACTTTATCCATAAATAATAAACTCATCACTTCTTGTTACTACCACTTTATTATTTAATTAATTTCTTTTGCAATCACTTTGACTATGGAATCTTCTTTATGAATTTATAGAAGATTTTGACTTCTTGTTGACCTTCTAGGGGATTCTAGATTACTTTAAAGGGTTCTTCAACTTCTCAAGGACATATCTCCCTAACCATGAGGAACTATGTGATGTACCACAAATCAATGGAACTGGCATGATGAGCAATATCCATCCATCCACATATGATAACCTCTTGACCTGTTCTTCAGCCTTTTTTCTTCCACACAAATTCGGGCTTCATGAACACACATCCCATCTGGACTTTGCAAAGCATCTTCCCGTGAGGGATTTCACCATAAGGGGACCACTTTGAAAACTCCAACTAAGAGTGTATTCCCATGAGCGCTTGCGCCATAAGGGGACCACTTTGGAGTTCATCAATTTGGTACTTCCTACATAAGAGAATTAATGAGAGAATCCTTAGCCATGATCATCAAATACCTTGGTTATCAACCATGACATCAATGATACAACTCCCTTTTACATCAACCTTGACATCAATGAAAATACATCACCATGACACCACTTGACATCAATGACAAATTAGTCCAACACCTGCAACACTCCTCTATATGGTTGTAACAAATCCTCAAACTGGTGTTTGTTCTATTTAGTACACTCCTCTAGGGATTTATTCACTCTCATTGACTCCTCATCAGACTGATTTTCTCTTAAGAAAAACAAAACATACTTCTTACTATCTAACTAATCAAATTCTTGGCTTGGTTGGTACTTACCCATCAGATATTTGACTTGCCTTTGTGTACATTAATGATGTAGGAATTTCCATCCTTGATTAGTCGATACTGGTTATCTCTTTGCATGAAGATTGCATCCCTCATATACATGTAGGGGATTCCAAACGCTACTTCGCATAAATCAAGGTGTACTACATCCAATTCCACTTCATCAATAAAATCAACACTTACAACACATTTAATCTTACATTATTTCATTACCTTTATCTTTGCATCCTTGTTTACCCAACCCAATGGATAGGGGCTAGGATGATTGTGAATCTCTAATCCGAGATTTTTGACCAAATCCACTGCTATGCGATTAGCCTATGAACCAAAGTCAAACATAGCATCTATATTTGTCTTCTTGATCCAAATATTGATGTAAAATAGTTTGGTCATCTCCTTCTCTTCTTGTTCATGAAGGCTACTCAAATTCATCTCCTTCTACACAGATGTGAAATTGATATTTTAATCCACATACAAACTACTTTCAACTTGATTGTTCAAATTTGTGGATAGAAGGTTATTTTTCTTTACGTCCTTCTTGTGTTTCTTTGGGTTCATCTCTGGATGTAGTTTCCAACATTTTTCCTCAGTGTGGAAATTAATGTTGCAATGATTGCAATGGTTTTTGGGATCTCTACTCTGATGTGCAATGGTTGTTGTATTCTTATATTTCCCCCCTTTCCACTTCTTTTTCCCCTCCTTGAAAAATTCCTTGTGCTCTTTCTTCTTTCAACCACTTGGCTACCCTTTCTTTTGGTCTATGTTTTCCAAGTATTGTTCTTGTACACATGCCTCATCCAATGTGCTTGGGTGGAAGAACATCACATGCTTTCGTAGATGACTATGTAAACCCCTCAGATATTTGAGGATTACATCTAGGTTATTGGCAGAGATACCCAACATAATGACCATCTTTCTAAACTTAGTGTTGTACCCATGTATTCTCTACCCCTTCCTTTCCCTAAAGTAGTGCCTCTAGATCCATTGGTTGTACATACTCAATAGGGTAGAATTGGGACTTGATGAGGGTTTTGATGTCCTCCCAGCTGGTTACTAGAAGATCACCCTCCAACATAAGTATTTCCATGTGGCTTTCCCATAAGGTTAAATCAGGCCCCTCTAA
The DNA here is from genome assembly GCA_000966675.3 of Picea glauca. NCBI lineage: Eukaryota > Viridiplantae > Streptophyta > Pinopsida > Pinales > Pinaceae > Picea > Picea glauca. The sequence goes on along the minus strand of JZKD02S1182307.1, from coordinate 89,288 downwards.
CTTCAATATAGAAAATGCAATATTTTTCCATTCATCTATATGGTGAACGCTAAAATAAAATTCTAGTTGTTGCTACGAGTGATTCAATTTAAATGCATGGATATCAGTTTGGTATGGATTTATATCCACTTTCACTTCCATATTAAATAGGGACTGTGAAGGGTTAATGAAACTCGAACTAAACTTCTCTTTCTCGGATTCCTTTCGTGACTCCTTTCCTAATTCTTCCTGATCTCACGATTTCCTCTCTGATCCAATCTGTCAATTAGATCTTCCATCATCTTCGAACATTATGAGCTTTCTTGCTCGATATGCCATGAGGAGTTTCATATTGGGAATGATGTCAACAAATTGTGCTTCGAACTACTCAAATATCTCTTCTTTTGGATATCGAGGGTTATTATGAATAGACTTGTCCACCATGGCTAAGTTTTTTGCAACTCCTCGCTAATCCAATTCCTAGATCCTGCAACTTCCCACAAATACAAAAAATAAAAATTTGTTTAGGTACCAATATGATCTGTAAACTGCCGTGGATATTCCACCCGAACAGTTTGTCACAAAAGATCTAATAAAATATTTACTATTAAGGTTATTTTTCCTTTAGATCTCCAGAATATTTAGTTACTGATTTTCAACTTATGCACATGAAATAGATAAAATGTGGAAAATAAAGAACAGTAAAATAAAATCACACCATCCTCAAATAAACACAAGATATGACCTCAGAAACCTAATACAAGGGAAAAACTAGCTAGAAGGTGAGGATGCTCTACTCTCTTTTCTTTGGTATAGAAATGATGCAAGCACGGAGAAAGAGAGACTCTCCATAGAGTTTCCTTTGACCTGTGGCATGTATGACCGCTACATAATCTCTCCTCCTCTATTATGCTCACAAAATAACACTCTCAAATGTTTTTCTTATTTAAGGAACAATATACAATGCAAAAGAATGGAACATCTTCTCCTCCTAGTGGCCCAGTATTTAATATAGCCCGATAGCCATCTAAGTGTAGGATTTTTACTTCCTCAACCCTCAATTGTGAAAAGGTTTTGGACCTTGTATAATATTGTTGAAATTACATATGTGTCTAGACCCATATGCATGAGTAACGGGGGTTGATGTGGCATCCTCTCATACCATGGTGGTCAACACAGTAGGTCAACTTGTGGAGGCATAAATTTTGCATACAATCTTTGATTTATGTGATGTTTTCACTGTTGGAAATCTCTCGAGCTCTAGATGTATAGAAAAGTGTCATGAGGTTTGACCTATGCTCAAAAAGTTTTAACCCTAATTTTTTTTGTTTGATACCTCAGAATGGCCCTGGAAGGTTCCCAACCCCAATTTTCCAAACTGGGACCTGCCACTAAAATGGCCTTGCAAGTTGATTCCTCCAATTGTTTCCACTCTGAAAGGATAAACATGGATGAAAAACAATATAATGATCCAATCCGGATTATAATTCTAGAGTGTTGGGGGGATCATATCATTTTCTTTAGTTTTACGTGTCATAATTTTCCTCCAAAATTTCTTTGGGTGTAGCTTAGAATTGTGCAAAAGAGTCTCTTTCTTTCTATTTATGTAGTGCCTTTAATTTCTTTTAATTAAGGCTTTGTATAGATATTAATCTTATCATATTTCAAAGACTCATTACAAGAATCCCTAATGTTTTTTCTAGCAAATTTACACTAGTTATCATACCAAGGATTCACAGTTCTATCTTTCTTTTTACACAACAATTGAATAAATAATGCTTTTATGAAGGTAGAGAGGATTGTTATATAATTATGATAGATATATTCAATATTATTTTTATATGATAGAAGATATCATAATTTGAGTTCAAGTATAATTATATAGAGAGGGGTAGGGTATGTATATCTCCATAGAATTTACCAGTCAAATCCCTGGGCGGATGGAGTCCCTTGTCCCACAATCAAGGGGGGGGTCTCATACACCAGTTCGTTGGGTGGATGGAGTTCCTTGTCTCACAATCAAGAGGGTCTCATACATTAGTTTGGTGTTCGACTTGACCGTGACCTTAGAAATGAATTATTATTATTATTATATAACAATTAAAATTATAAAAATAGTTATAATTATGTAAATTAATCAAATAATTAATATTTGGAAATTTTAATAATTAAATACTTTTACACATATATTTTTATTTTGTTTTAATTTATTTGCGTCAAACATTGTATCCACTTATTCTTAAAATTTGAGATGAAATTGTGTTATTTTTTCATATTTTTATAAATTTGGATAAAAATTTATGACTAAAATAAAAAATATGTATAATGCATTAAATATATAAATAATGAAATATATAGAAAGTCAAATGAGAAAAAAGTGGAAAGTTAATTTAGTAGTTAAAAATAATTTTCCACAATATTTATGATTTCGTTTAATTTATATAGTAAATATATGATCCTTGGACTTAGGATAAACTCTTTCTGGCTTCATCTTCCATTTCTTTCTCTGAACATTTCCATTTGACCTTTAGAAGGATATGCTAATTATTATTGCTGACTTTGTATCACAAATACTTGATCTGTACCCAACCAAACCCACTAACAGCTGAACAACTCCACCGTCCTTCGTCACCCTGAGCCACAACCAGGTTGATGTGAGTATTGGATCATTACATTGACTTTTGCCAGTGAAGATTTCCCTGCAAGAAATCTTCCCTGTTTTTCTACTCGGAATCGAAGAGTAAACGCTACGTCGCTTTCTACTATTCGGTGCTCGCTGCTTCTGTCTGTTAAGCTGTTGATTTGAGAGTTAGTTGCTGTTTGAATAGCCAGCCATTGATTGCAACAACAACATAATTAAATTAAAAACGTGTCGTAAGAACTATGAATCCTCCTGCTCCCATCACGCAAACTGGTTCATCTGCCTTTTCTCCTGCTTCATTTAACCTGATCTCACACCAGAGGTGGTAGTGATAAATCCGGGTGCACTGTTCATAATTAGTTGAATACTTGTAACAATTTAGTTAGCGCATTACTGATTTAATAGCAGCAGACGTTGTGATAGTGCAACCGCCACACAGGAGACCTGGTGCACAGAAATGTGCAAGCACTATCCATTTCTTACCAATTAGCACGCAATAACTCACGTCATATTCAGATTCAGCATTCAAATTAAATATATCACATCTACAATTGAATGCATGTATATATCACAGCACGCAATAAACTAAATGCATGTATATATCACAGCACAGAATAAACCAACGATTGAATGCATGTATATATCACGGCACGCAATAAACCAACGATTGAATGCATGTATATAGCAAGTATTCTGACCAGAACAATCCAAGGAAGTACCTAAAGAAAAACGATTCAAAGCCAAGAAATGACATATATGTAGAATTTTAATATAAATTTTTTGTTGAATTTATAATTTTGGACGGTTGAAATTATTATTTTTAATATAAAAAATATTTAAATTTTTGTTTACTTTTATTAACAACTTGATTTTATAATATAACTAATTTTGTTAATTTAAAATGACTCTTATCAACTTTTAAACAATAAATGTCAATTTCACTTTCCATTATTTTAAATGGTAAAAAAAAATCAAGTTCATAAAACTTTTAAATTATAATAAACATTAATTAATAAAATAATAAAAACCTATTCAATAATTTTAAATAAATAATAAAAAGTTCCACCTTATATAAAAGTTTGAAACATAAATGCATATAAAATACCAAAAAAATCCCAACTTGATCATTCATGAAAATAGTTTGAAACCATGAAAATGTTTACTTTTACAACCAATAGGTCACTAACCTAACAAAGAGCTACCAGTGTATTTATTTCCACATTGTTCTCATTTATATTATTAGATTTAAAATGTAAATTAATTCTAATAATACCCAAATCCATGCACATGTATTTATTTCCACATTGTCCTCATTTATATTATTAAATTTAAAATGTAAATTAATTCCGATAATACCCAAATCCATAGACATGTATTTATTTCCACATTATTATCATTTATATTGTTAAATTTAAAATGTAAATTAATCCACACAATGATTTTGGATGATAATATCCAAATCCATGGACAATGATTTTGGATGATAATACCCAAATCCACGGACAAGTGGAAACATAACTAAATAAAAATCAAGAGTTTAACCATACAAAGCAAAATTAAAAATAATATAATTTTTTAAAGTATAATTAAGGAATTTCATTCAACATAATTTTCAAATTTAAATTAAAAATACATTAGTTGATGATTATAATGCAACATTACTCTAAGTTATATACTTGTTGCAACTTAAGAGAGGAATGATATGATTCTTATTAAGTTTCCACCCATTTTCGTGATAAATTTACAAAGCATATAAGTAGGGCGAGTAGGACATTTAATTTTCTATATATTGGGATATATATTTTCAAATTTAAAGGTGTTTTAAATCCAATATTATATATCCCGACATATAGAGCATTAAATGTTTTTCTTCTGAGTGTATATTGTTTCCTTATAGTCAACTTCATAGAGCTCTTTTAGAAACAAAGGGCTAATTAGAAATTCCGCCATTGAAAATGATGAACCCTCCAATTATGACCTAGTTGTCATAATCTAGATATGAGTTATGAAATACAACTATTATGTAGATGCAATATGCACTATGATATGCATCTATCTAACTGATAATGAAACCACTAGCAAGAGGAATAGTCCACCAACGTCACTACAAATGAACCTCATTTAGATTTTCCCAATACCCTCCCAAAGTGGGATGATCCAATTGTTGGGACTACTTCCATGTTATACAACCAATTACCTAGAATGAAACATGATCGAGATTAGATCATTATATTATTTGTCATTTGTCTCAATGCTTTCTTAGTGGAAAAAAATAGAGGAGTCAACTTGCATGGTTATTTTAACGACAGGCCCCATTTTGGAAAATTGGGTTTGAAACCTTCTAGAGCCATTTTGAGGCATCAAACATCATTTTTGGGGGTCAAACATTTCTTTGATTTAGCTCAAACCCTTAGATGTTGATATACACTCAGAGACCTTTCCAATGGTGCAAGAATTGTGTCATTCAAAGCTCATTTGCAAAAGGTATTCCTCCTGCAAGTTGACCTACCATGTTAACCACCATGGTACAAGAGGATTCCATGTCATCCTTCGTTACTCATGCATATGAGGCTAGCCACATGCGAACTTTCAAGAAAATTATAGAAGGTCTAAAACCTTATCACAATTGAGGGTTGAGGAAGTCAAAACCCTACCCCTAGATGGATAATACCAGGCCACTAGGAGAAGGGGTTCCATTATTTTGCATTGTATATTGTCCCATAGATGAGAAAGACATCTTAGAGTGGTATTTTTGTGAGCGTAACAGAGGAGGAGGATCTTGTAGTAGTAATTTAAACCATAGTGTCAAAAGGTAACTCCATAGTGAATTCCCATTCCTTTGTATGTGCATTTGATAACTGAAGAAAAGAGAGAAGAGCATAGGCCTCACCTTCTAGTCGGGTTTTCTCCCGTATTGTGTTTCCAAATTCAAATCTTGTGTTCATTTGTGTGGATGGTGTGTATTTTTTTCCTACTCTTTAATGCTTATATTTCAATTATTTCTTAAATTCAAGCCATAAGCTAGAGATAATAAATTTGGGATGTAAGGAAATAAATCACATAAATATAAGATTTCAGAATATTATAAGACTTATTGTGACGAATTTTTCCACTAGAATATCCATAAAAAATTATAGATATTAAAATGATCAATAATATAACATTAGAGAGAATAGTCTACAAGTTAAATCCTATGCAAAATCATAAGATATTAGTAGCTAGAAATAGTCCATAGACCGTTGAGAAACTCCCTACTTCGTGGAAAATGTTGGCCATGTGTAATGTAATTAAGGAAAAACATTAAAATGATGAGAATATTCTACAAATTTCAATATCCATATCTACAAGCTTCAAGAAAAACATGCAAAAGCTAGAATAATATACAACCAGTCACATTTTGTAAGAGTAGAACAAAAGAAAAGATAGCAATGTGCCTTATTAACATATGAATATAGATTACAATGCCAAGAAGAGATCATTTTGCATGAGTGAAAATATTTATTTTATAAGTTTTACAAATGATTTTTGACCTTCCAATTACTTATCTCTTCGACTTCCTAACCTGGTTAGTTTCTTCTTCTGTTAAGCCCTAATATTGGCTCATTACCCCTTAATTGGGGCATATTATATTAGTAATGTTATTTTATTTATGTCGCCTTTAGGCCATTAGTTGTAATTATACCTCCTAGTCTCC
>JZKD02S1182307.1:42051-53417 GCA_000966675.3 Picea glauca | reverse complement strand
ATCAGTGACACAATAATTTTATCATTTTCTTTTATATATGCAAACAAAATTTTGACACAATGTTTTATCGTGGAACCTTCAACCCAATTGGGAAAAACCACAAATGCTTTTCTATTAACTAAAAAATTTGTTTTACATGTTACATAGAAGGAAGATAATCTTCCTTTTTGATCAGCACCAACTGATCAGGACGCACCCACACTCTTATTCACCAACACCAATTGGTAGGAGGCTACGACCCCCTGTTTAGTCAGCTACAATTGACAAGGAAGCACCAACTCCCTCTGCAGGAACCAACTTGCCCTTGCACCACCCAACCACCCTTTTTTTCTGAATCTGGAAAAAAATTTTGTATAAAGTCTTTACTGCATCTTTCTCTGCTCCTGTGATTTAATATATCTTCTGATTCTAACTACAAAGACACTTTATTCTCACCACTCTTTCTTGTTTATATATTCTTCAAAACAACGTGAGTGCTATACACTGTGTCCCTTTATTTGGACCATCACACCTCTTCGTTTAACTTAACCATAATCATTGTTTTAACATTTTTATCGTGAAGGATTTTTCATAAATTGATCACATTTATGGATCAATTTCATCCTTTTAACTCGATCCCAAATCTATGCATTTATTTGCAGAAACTGAATTCTGCAGAGGCGCTTCCTTCAAACCATTACATGTGACCGAGTGATACAAAATCACAGGCTTATCAATTTAGCGACGTATTACATCATGCCTTTTTAATCTCTCATTCCATATGACCAATGGCGGTGACCAGACGTTAGGCCAAATGAGTGCTTGAGCATTTATCAAATCAACGGTCATGATTTAATCCCCTGATGAGATGGACGACAATCGGGACTTCGGGACTTCATCATTTGAGACTTCGGGATTTCAACTTTTCAAATTTTTGAATAAGATTTCGTCGAACATATCGTACGGTTCACTTTTATTTCGCATAACCATATCAATGGTCATGTTCAATCCTTACACTTATCCTTTCATTGCTTAATCCAATGGCTAGGACTTAATCAAGCATTTAGATGGATGGCCACCATTTACTCCAGGACTTCAGCATATGAACAACGGTTGAGAATACACCCGAAATGATCTTCATATCGGATGAATCATGTCCACTTCGGGACTTTGGCATTAGGGACTTCAGGACTTAGGGCATCTTCTGGTGGTGAAACTTTTGAAGTAAAACTCTCATTGTGATGTAACTTGCTTACGTCACTTGATGACGTGGCATGAGCCGAGTGTCTTTCACGTGTCACTCTGATTCTTGATTTTCACGTACCTGAAATGCCAATTTCAACTTGACACTTATCATTATCTGATTGTGCCACGTGTCCTTTATTACATGGTCTGTCACATGTCCTTGTTGACATGGTCTGCTGACGTAGAACTATCGATGTGACACATATTCATCTCTTTTATCTAACGGTTAGAATAACATCCGAAGGGTATCTCAGATTGACGGCTGAGAGTGACTTCAGAATTTTGTCTTTCAGGACTTCGAGTATTTCGATATCTCGATTTCACAAATCTTTTGAAGTGATATTCCCGAAGCATAACCTACTCACATATTTAGAACCGAAGTGAATTATGTTTTTTTTATCAAGATCTTAGATTGACAGCTTGATCTGTCTGTGATTTTTCTTTGCCTTGGTTTAAGTCTAACGACCCTCCATCTTTGCTTATCATATCCTTCCGCTTAAAGTGATCTGACGAATGATGGATATTCGAATAATCAAATTGTCAATCATTTTTCCCTGGTTATCCTATCCTTCCATTTAAGTTGATCCAACGGTTGTGAAGACTCCCGAAGAAGATTAACGATCAAGGATGATTTTGGAACCACAACTTGCGAGTGATTTAACTCGTCACCCAAACTCCACAATTTGAATTTGTGCATTGTTGTTGATTCAACCATAATCGTCGATGTTCGAATCTATAAGATCTGACGGTCTTGACTGATTGCGGGATTGTAAATAACATGATATTTAATTCTCCTTTCGATCTCTGCAATCTATTCTTGTCATTGATCTTGCGATTGTGCATCCGACGGTCACGATTTAATACAAATTAATATGGTCATTTATTGGATCAACCACAGTCGTCGACATTTGATTTTATGAGGTCTGATGATCTAGACCGATTGTGGGATTATAACTAGCGAGTCATTTAATTCTTCTTTCGCTCTCCGCGATTCATCGCGCCATCTCTTATGAGCTTTGATCTTTATTCACTAACCCTCCTAAGGTTTTTTCTCTGCACATCTTCCAACTATTTGACATCAACCATAATACTGTTGATATCAATGACAATTCTTCATACCAACATATCATCACATCAATGACATCGTCTGTTGACATCAATGAAAATACATAAATGACACTATGTCCAACAATCTCCCCCTTTGTCATTGATGGCAGCAAACTAACTTTATACACAGTCTCCCCCTGTTATGATGCTTTACATAGTCTCCCCCTGTTATGATGCTTCTCTCTTCTGAAATTATTCTCCCCCTTTGACATCAATGGAAAATGGTTGCTTCCCCTATGGTAAATCTTTGTCTATCTATATAATTCTGATCATAATATGAACATGGGTAACTTATCCTGCAATCATAATTTTCTTGTCATAACTGAATGAATCCTTCTAATTTTGATTGTTGTCTCCCCCTAGTTTGGTGCCAATTGATGCATTACTTTATTGAGAGATTTAGGTTGGAAGAGGGATTACTCCCAATTTATGCCTGAGATATTCAAATACATATATGCTTAAGGGTTTTGTGAAAATATCTTCCACCTATTCTTGTGTCGGCACATATTCCAATTTAATGTTCTTATTTTCAGACTGATCTCTTAGATAGTGGTATTTTATGGGAATATGTTTTTATTTGGAGTGTTGGACAGGATTCTTGGAGAGGCTTATAGTGATTGTATTATCATAGTGGATAATATTAAGTTCTTCAAATACTATTTTGATGTCTTGTAAGGTTTGTTTCATCCATTCCACTAGTGTGCAACATTCTGATATTGCAATATACTCAGCTTCAGTGTTAGACAGAGAAATTGAGGAATGTTTCTTGCTTATCCAAGCTACCAATGATTTTCCCAAAAATAATTCTCCTCCACTTGTAGTTTTTCTTTCATCTACACTACCTGCCCGATCATCATCTGAATATGCTTTTAATGTGAATGAATCCTTTCTGGGGTACCACAAACCAAGATCTATAGTTCCTTTCAAATACCTAAAGATTCTTTTTACAACTTGAACATGGATCTCCTTTGGTGTTGCTTGGAATCTAGCTACCATCCCAATAGCTTTCTTGACATTAGGTATGGAAGCTATTACATAGAGTAAACTCCCAATCATTGATCTGTAGTGTTTTGGATCTATAGCTTTGGACTCATCTTCCTTGCTTAGTTTGCATCCAACTATCATAGATGTACTAACAGGTTTGCAATCCTCTAACTAGAATCTCTTAATCATATCTTTAACATACTTAGACTGATGGATAAAGACTCCTCTTTTGGAATGTATTACTTGTAATCCAAGAAAGAAATTCAGTTTGCCAAGAAAAGACATTTCAAATTCTTGCTGCATCATCCTAGAAAATTCATTTATCATTTTTTCATCATCACTGCCAAATATAATATCATCAACATATACTTCCACAATCATCATGCTATTACCTTCAATTTTACAATAAAGATTGTTGTGTGTTTTTTCCCCTTTTGAGGCCTTGTTTTTGTAAGTAAGAATCTAGCCTTGCATACCAAGCTCTAGGTGCTTGTTTTAGCCCATAGGGTGCTTTCTTTAGTTTACAAACATAGTCTCCATTGTTAGTTAATTGAAACCCTTCTCGTTGTTCAATATAGACTTCTTATTCTAAGTTTCCATTGAGAAATATTGACTTGACATCCATTTGGTATACTTTAAATTTTCTGTAGCTGGAGAAGGCTAGGAACATCCTAATTGCCTCTAATCTGGCCACAGGTGCAAAGGTTTCTTCATAGTATACTCCTTCAACTTGATCATATCCTTTACATACCAATATGTCTTTATTCCTGATTACTTTCCCATTCTCATTCATTTTGTTTTTATACACCCATTTAGTTCCAATGACATTTTTGTTTTTCGGTCTTGGAACTAGTTCCCAGGTTTGATTTTTTTCAATGTGGTCCAATTATTCATTCATATCATTGACCCAATTCTCATATTTACATGCCTCTTTGATTGATCTGGGATCAATATGTGACAAAATTGTTATTTCTGTTTGATACAACAATTGTCTTCTTGTGTGCACTCCATCACTCTTATTTCCAATAATCGGTTCTTCAGGATGATTCTTTTGAGTCATTCTTGAGGGTGTCTTTGTGTCTCTTCTTGGGGATTATTCTCTTATCTCTTCTTCTTGAATATCCTCTTCATCTTCAATAGTATCCATATCATCCTCTTCCCTTTCTTATTTATCCTCTTCTACTTCTTCGGCTTGTGTACCAACTGACTCATCATCAACTTCATCTTCACTGCCAAGTATAGTCTCTTGATTTTTGATCCTTATTGTTTTAAGCTCATCCACCTTGACATCTTCACTCTCAAAAATGTTATGTAGTCTAATATTGTAGCATCTGTATGCCTTTTTGGTAAAGGCATATCTAAGAAATATACCTTCATTAGATCTAGCATCAAATTTTTCGAGATTCTCATCAAGCCTTTTGATGTAGCACTTACTTCCAAAGACCTTGAAGTATTTTACCAATGGAGCTCTTCCAAAACATAGATCATAAGGGGTCTTATTACTATTAATCCTGAGTTGACCTATGTTCAATATGTATACTGTTGTGCTCACAACTTCCCTCCAATATCCATCAGACATTTTTTCTTCATTGAGCATAGTCCTTGAAGCCTCTTGAATGTTTCTATTCCTTCTCTCATCAATCTCATTTTGTTGAGGTGTTCTGGCAATAGAGAATTGTATTTTTATTCCATGGGTTTCACAGAAGAGATCAAAATATTTTGAGGTGAACTCACCACCATTGTCTCATCTGAGACATTTGATTTTTGTATCCTTTTCATTTTCAACAAGGGTTTTAAAGGCTTTGAATTTGTTAAGTGCTTTTGATTTTTCTTTGAGAAAACATATCCAACCCATTCTAGTAAAATCTTCAATGAACAACATAAATTAGGACTCTCCTTGCAAACTCTTGGTCCTTGTAGGTCCACATAGGTCAGTGTGAACAAGCTCTAAAGGTTTTGAGGTTGTGTACTCTTTTTCTTTGAGCCTTATTCTAGTTTGCTTCCCTAGTTGACAGTGTCTACACATAGTATTTGAGGGCTTTATGATCTTTGGAAAGTTTCTTACTACACCAAGATTGCTGGATTTTACTATATTTTCAAATTTAATGTTCCCCAAAATTCTATTCCATAGCCAACTTTCATCTACTAGATTTATATGACATTCCTCATTCAATTTTGCATCTAGTATATATACATTTTCAGGAGTTCTAGGAGTAGTACCAACCAATTTTCCTGTGTATTCTCTCCTAATCCCACATTTTTGGGAATCAAATATGTAGAAGTGCCCCTGATCACAGGTTTGGCTTACACATAATAGACTAGGTTTCATTTTTTCAACAAGAAACACATTTTTGTCTTTGTCTTTTCCCAAACTCACAGTGCCTTTCCCAAGTATGTTGCCTGAAGCATTGTCACCAAATGTAACTTTACCCTTTTGTTTTTTTAATTCTAAAAACTTGTCCTTGTTACCTATCATATGTTTTGAGCACCCACTGTCAACATACTAGAGGTCTTTTTTATCTTGGGCTTTTAAGGCAATAAGACATTCCCTTTTTGATGTTTTTTCTCTCCAAAGTTTATTTTTCTCTCTAGTGAACTATAGGATATACAAACTATGTAGGAAAACCTCAGAGAGTAAGAGGAAGGACTCCTGGATCATGAAACATCAGATAAAAGCCATAAAAAGATCACCAGTGTTTCTATGAGTGGGATACCAAAATTAAACACCTTTAGAATAAAAGGAGTGGTTCAAGGGAAACGGGAAACTATGTTGATAGATGGAGGATCCTCCCACAACTTTATTGATATAGCCATGGTAGAGAGGATACATCTACCCACAGTGGAATTTGAAGGATTATTGGTTGAAGTAGCAGGGGGTCGTACCATAGCTTGTGACAGGTACATTCCACAAATGAACTTGACTCTAGGTCGATACACATTAACACATGACTTTTATGTGGTAAACATTCCTGACACCAATATAATTTTAGGGGTGGAGTGGCCCAACACTTTGGGACCTATCACAACCAACTATAAAACAATGGATATGTCCTTCAACACAGATGAAGTGAAGAGAGTTATGCTTAAAGGAATGACATGGGATTGTCCTAGAATCGTGACAGTGAAAAATATGCATGCCATATTTAGGCAAGAGGAGATATCCTACACAACTGAATGCTTTATTTTTGATACTAAATAAGAACCCCACAAACCATATCCTCCATATATACAAAAAATTCTCAGCAAACACAAAAGATTCTTTGATCCTATTCCTCTATGACAACCACCAGACAAAGTATTTGAACACATCATAGAGTTGGAAGAAGGATCCAAACCAGTCATTACTACACCTTATAGGCACCCCAAGAGCACATGGACGAGATAGAGAGTGAAATCAAGGAATTGTTGGCTACGATACATATTAGACCGAACTCAAGTCCATTCGCATCATCCATTGTGTTGGTTAAGAAAAATTATGAAACAATGTGTATGTGCATTGACTATAGAGCACTGAACAAGAGGAATATTAAGAACATGTATCCTAGTCCCCGAATTGATGAAATGTTGGATGAACTTCATGGTGTATTCTAGTTTACTAAGATAGACCTATGGTCAGGCTATCATCAGATCAAAATGAGATAACAAGATGTACACAAAAATACATTCAGATGTCACTTTAGCCACTATGAGTTTCTTGTGATGCCCTTTGGATTTACCAATTCCCTTGTCAATTTCCATTCATGTATGAACCATGTGTTCAATAATAAATTGAGAAAATATTTTCTTGTCTTCTTTGATGACTTACTGATCTATAGCAGGACATGGGAGGATCACTTACGACATGTTGAGGAAATCTTGGGTATCATGGAGGAGAAGACTTTATATTCTAAAGAGTTAAAGTGTGAGATTGGCATGATTGAGGTTTTGTAATTAGGACATATTATTGGGGAAAAGGGATTACGGGTCCATCAAGAAAAAATACAAGCTATCATCAATTGGCCTACCCCAAGGACACTTAAAGAACTCAAAGGGTTCCTTGTAATTTGGCGCTATTATAGAAATTTCATCAAGGGACTCTCCCAATTTTGTGCTCCTCTAATAGACTTAACAAAAAAGGGAGCTTTGAGTTGGATTGAAGAAGCACAGGTCACGTTTTAAAAAATGAATAAGGTCATTAGTACTTTCCTGGTACTTTTCTTACCTGATTTCTCTCAACCTTTCATAACAAAATGTGATGCATCAGGTGCAGGAGTAGGAGATGTCCTTATGAAAAATAGGCACCCTATTGCCTATGAGTGTTGTAATATGAGAGGCCCTGAGTTGATCTATACAATTTATGACAAGGAGATGATGGCCATAATGCATGCCTTGTCCAAATTATGATAGTATTTAGTTGGGGAAAAATTTGTAATAAGAACTGATCATAACAGCCTCAAGTACTTTTTATCCTAGAAGGACTTGAACGAGAGACAACAGAAGTGGGTAAGCAAGATTCAAGCTTACAATTTTGATATTGCATACGTCAAGGGAAATAATAATGTAGTTGCAGATGCACTATCCAGAAGACCTTCGACCTACTCCATGACAGAACTATCAGTAGATTGGAAATTGTAGTTATTAGTAGAATACTCAAAGAACAGGTTTGCATGTGATTTGATGGATGGAAAACTATAGGATGATAGGTACAAGGTCGTAAATGAAATAATTTATTACAAAGGTAGGATTTATTTGGTACCCAGATCTACATTCAAAGGGAAAGTGCTCCAAGCCTTCCATGATGCTCCAATAGCGGTCCATCAAGGATTCATTAAGACATACAGACATGTAAGAGAAAGGTTATCTTGGAAAGGACTCAAAGGAGATGTTTTGTGCCACATCATGGAAAGTGATACTTACCAACATATCAAATATGAAAACTCTCATCCAACAAGACTCTTACGACCTCTTCCAATACCAGAGAACAAATGAGAAAGTATCTCAATGGACTTCATCACAGGTCTTCCTAGAATGCAAACTAAGGATTTCATATTTGTAGTTATGGATCAGTTAACCAAGTTCAATCATTTCTTTTCCATATCCATGGACTAGATCGCATCATAGGTAGTCAAATGTTTCTTCAAATATATCTTCAGGATGCATGGCATATCTAAGAACATTGTTAGTGACCAAGACAATAAATTCATGAGTATATTTTGGCAAGGGATTTTTAGACTAGTGGGAACTGAATTGACTCCTAGCACTAGATACCATCCCCAAACTAATGGACAAACTAAAATTGTCAACAAGTGGATAGAGGGTTACCTCATAAATTATGTAGTAGGACAATAGAAAGCTTGGGTCAAATGGATTTACTTAGGGGAATAATGTTACAATACCACATACCACATGTCCATTGGCATGTCCCCCTTCAAAGCTTTATACAATTATGATCCTCTTACTATTGAAGCGATTGTATTTGGAGAAATAAAGGATCCTATGAACAAGGAGTGGATCGAGGTTAACCAGGACATCATCAGATAACTCAAGGAAAATATCCATAGAGCGAAGAACCAACATAAATTATATGTGGACATGAAAAGGGTGGAGTGCACCTTTGAGGTAGGGGATCTAGTATACTTGCGCCTGCAACCATATAGACAAGAATATATCAAGAAGAGTGGTGCTGAGAAATTACAACCTCTCTTTTGTGGTCCATATGAAGTACAAAGAATAATTGGAGAAGTAGAATATGAATTGAAATTTCCCCAAAGGATTAATATCCACAATGTTTTCCATGTGTCTTGTTTGAAAAAATAATTATGCCAACATGTATTAGTCAATGAGACATTACCACCCATGGATGAAAAAGGAAAACTCCACCTCATACCAAAAACAATCCTGGAAACTAGGGTGAAACAACTAAGGAGTAGAGCCATTAAAGAGTACTTGGTTAAATGGAAATATTTTCCCATAGACGATGCTACCTGGGTATGCGAAAGAACAGTGAAAGAGAATGGTTCTGGATTGCTTGAGGAGAATCAATTTCCAGTAGGGGAGACTGTAATATCCCCTTCTCATTGACATAATATCTCATGGACTTAGTAGTCTAGATACGCCTCTAGACTATAGTCGAAGATAAGCAAGGGGGAGGAAATGTGGGTTTTGTCACTAAAATAGATCTAAAGCTTTATTATTAAAGTGACTTTGGTAAAAGACTAAGGAAGATTAAATTAAAACCCTTAGCAAATGGAAAAAGAAACTTAATGGAAAATTAGAAAATGAGGTATAAAATAAGGAGAAGGGTGCACCAATTAGGATTCTATTCTCATTATGCACTTTTCACTTTGCACTCTTGAGATAGACAACTTACGTTTTGAGAGTTTTGAGTAAAAAAACCCTAGCAACCAACAAGGAGGTGAAATATTCCTCTGTTCCTGGTTCAATCTTGGCCAAGGAGGTGAAAGATCCATCCCTCACCATTCTAATCTAGTCATAGGTATTCAACATGATAACACTTGGAGTTGGTGCACATATCTAAAGGGTTTTCAGTATCAAGGAACATATTTGGAAGGGAAAAGGTTTGATCTTCTTGGAGGAGTCTATATCTATAGTTTTATGCCATTGGAGGTTCATCTATAGAGTCATAGCGTCCTTTTGTAGCATTGATACCAAGGGTATCCCCTTTGGATTGTTTTATTTGGCTCAGGAGGTATTTCTAAAGGAGGGAACAACTCCCATTGAGGATATTCATAGATCCGAGGGAAAACTTGAGGGGTTTAACTCTAACTTGCTTCATTCCTACTATAGAGCCTATGATCTAAAGTTTGAGGGTATTTTGACATCATTTGGAGGCCATTTACTAGGAGGCTAAAATATTGAGCATTTCCAGCTAGTCAGGGGCATACCAGTTCCAAATCCAACATTCCAGGGTCGTACTATCTCCAGATTTGATCATCCAGGTTGTACCAGCAAGGATATGAAGGAATATAATCAAGGAGGGAAATAAATTAATCTTATTACCAACTATATTCAGTGGAGGAAGACCTAGGGTCTCTATATCTCCTATATTGTACAAGATCTACAGATCTATGTATGAAGATCACTTATTCTATCTAAATAATGGTCAGATATGAATCTTGTTGTCTCTGTTTATGTGTTTACTTTGTTATCATGTGTTACGTACTTGTTATGATGTCTTCTATGCAATAAAATTAGTAAAAATACTTCAGCACATCCTTCTGTAGTAGCCACCTGCAAAACAAAACACAAAACACTAGATAGAAATCCTAGTTCTGGCCAAAAATTGGCTGGGAACATTACATTCTCAAGGTAATAAAACCGTGTAGGGATATGGAAATATATGTGTATATGTGTATATACATATTTTTATTATTATCATTATTATTAATATTATTATTATTATTTTGAAAATGGAGGTTAAAGTTTGCGTAAAAGACTTGAGACCAAAAGAGAATATAATTTAATATTATTCTAATGTCAAAGCACACCATGGAATAAACCATGACCAAATGATTGAATCATCTCTTGGTATTTGGGACTTCAGGGTGGTGATGGAACTCACGAGACAAATTCGCTGAAGGGTTGAACCCTATCTTTCCATGTACATGGTTTCATAGATAAGAAATATAAACAATTATATTATATTGTATTTAATGTGATCAATTAAAGTAATTTAAAATAATGCACCTTTATTACAATATATATTATATTATAATACAAAATAATTCATTGTATTTAAATACCAATGTAATATAAGTGGGTCCCCTTTAGAACATCAAAACTTCAGAACTTCATGATATTTGAGAATGAAGAATGTGTGAAAGAGCTGAAGGAGTGGACCTGTATATCTTTTACCAAATTCTAATATTAAATATTAAGATATATTGGAGATTGTTTAAACCTGGGTGTAATTTTCGAGGAGTATAATATAATATATTATGTTTGTTACACATCCAAATCACTCAACTGGATAAGTGTCGCACATACCTCTCACCTGTCGCAAGTGTCGCAACTTCTATACAACTTGTCGCAAAGGTCACAAGTTGGTGATA
>JZKD02S1182307.1:0-23612 GCA_000966675.3 Picea glauca | reverse complement strand
CTTTGGGATATTTGAGAATGAATAATGTGTGAAAGAGCCGAAGGAGTGGACCCGGATATCTTTTCCCTCATTCCAATATTAAATATTAAATATATATTGGAGATTGTTTAAACCTGTTTGTAATTTTTGAGGAGTATAATATAATATATTATGTTATAGTAAGATTCATTAAAATAGCTACACATGGATAAGGCCAACTCTCCTCCCTTTTTAAATAGTAAATAATGATAAATGTGTATAGGTAGGGACCACTTCGGGGCTTCAGGACTCCGGGGATCTGGGAGTTTTGAGAATGAAGAGTGTGTTGGAGAGTCGAAGGAGTTGACTCGGAGAGCTCTGTCTCTCTCATTCCAATATTAAATATAATATTTGGAATTTTATAAACCTGGGCACAATTTTCCAAAGTGGTGTAATATAATATATTATAAATGAGTTTATTATGATACTTGTATGTGACAAAGTGCCAACCCTTTTTCCTTTTTGAATTTAATATTTAATGCGTAATCATGTGGGGTGTGAATCTTTCGGGAGTTTGGGACTTCGGGACTATGGGAGTTCGGGACTTCAGGACTCCGGGATGTTTGGGGTAATAGAATGAATAAGATAAAAGGGCTGAAGGTCTGAACCTACCTTTATGTATACCTATGTTATAATAAAAATTAAACATAATTAATTATAATGTATGGTATTAGAATTACCTATATTTTCATATAAGTGGGACCCTCTCTGTAGCTGTGACATTCGAGGGTTTTGGGTATGTTCCTAAAATCATGGGGAGGAATTACCTTGAAGTCTAAAGACTTAGGCATTAATTTGTATTAATAATCCTAAGTGCCCTTTGATATATTTAATCATATTATAGTATAATTAAATATAGTTATATTATAATATACTTAATAAAATAACGAATTTGTAATATGAATATATTATAAGTTTATGTGACGAGGTATTGATATAATAATTAAACACTAAATTTACCCCAAAATGTGGGATTACCAAGGTGAAAGGGAAGTAATCCTTGCTCTAACTAGACTAGTAATTTAGACCATGTAAAAAAAATAAAAAAAATGGAATTGACAGAGTTAATTAATTTTAATGAAGATTAGTTATCCCTAATACAGATTAAATAAATTAATAAGTGATTAGAAAATAGAGGGATTTTATTATGATAGTGATTAATCAATGTAATAGGCCTATACGAGCTAGAAAAGAGTCAACCTCTGGGTGGGAGAGTCTTTGTATTCTATGATGATGTGGCGTGTTGGGTGATAGGGAGCCACGTGGATGCCACATGGGAGTGAGAGACTCTAGTCGATGAAGGCTTAGAGAACTTTGAAGGACCATAACTTGCGATCTAGAACTCAGATTTGGACAAATTTATAGTCATTGGAAAACCCTCGTTGAATTGAAGGTGATGTAAACCTAGATATAGGGATTTGAGATGATTGAGAAAATAAAAGAGATTATACCCCATCCCTGAAAAAGGTATTTAGGATTCGGGCGTGTGAGAAAGTGGTATCAAAGCAGGTTACAACACTTGATCTACTTGGGCTCATGAATGAGTTGAATCAAATTTTATTAGAGAACTTTTAAGGGCTAACACACTATCTTACCACATTCATAAGAAGCTTATTTAAACCACTACTAAAGAGAGGAATGTCACTTTCTATTTTTTTATATGTTTCAAAATCCAAACTGTTTGTTGCTAATGTTTCCAAATAATGAAGTTGATTTCACCTTACAAATTGCATGTGTTGTTCATAAACTAGTAGATAATTAACTATAGAAAATGTTTTATCAACACTAAAATAGTTAGTGGAAAACAAGGAAAGCTAAAACGTGAGGAATGGTGACACACCATGAGTTTGGGGGAAAGATACGACAATAGAGAAGAAGAATATGATGATAGAAGGGCAGTGGAAACCCCTCTAGATTTGAATGAAACTGTAATAAGCCTCATGGTAGAATTACAGAGTTGTAAGGTTGATAGTGAAAGGATGATAAAATAAAATGAAAAACAAACTGAAATTAATGCAGTTCTACTGCAAATCCTATCGGATATACAAAGAAAGATTCAACATGGACCAATAACAAGTAATGTGTATAGAAACCATACTAAGAAAACCCAAATTCCACCTAAGATACAAAATCATGGTCCTGACAGTAGCCACACAAGGAGAAGCAGCTCAAAGAAGGCCCAACATGGAGCCAAGAGACATGCTAATTCCAAGGATTCAACTGAAGAATCCTCTAGTGAAGAAACTGACAACTCCAAGGAGTTGTCTAGTAGTGAGACTAGTTCACATTCCTAGAGGAGAAGAAAGAAGAGGAAACATTCCAAGAGCCATGACCCTGAAGAGTTTAAGAAAGCCAAACCACCCACTTTTTATGGAGAAATTAAAAAAGGGGCAAGAAGAAAAAGTTTGGCTATTTGGGTTGAAGAAGTACTTCAAAGTCCATGACTACTCTAAAAAGCTTAAAGGCTTGAAAAATCATTTTCAAATTGAATGAAAATGCCTCCATTTGGTGGGAGGACCTTAGGAATGTGAAGGGAATCCATGAGAAGGACTTGTCATGTAAATAATTTGAAAAATACTTTAAGAAGAAGTACATGTCTGAAAGATACTATGATGACAAGACCAAGGAGTTCTATGAACTCAAGCTAGGACAACTCACAATAGAGGAATATATCAACAAATGTCTTGAGCTGATGAGGTATGTGCCTTACATAAGGATGGAAAGGTGAATATGAAATGATTTATTAGTGGATTGTCTCATTCCTTTAGGGACATAATTGGGTTTTATGAACCTAAGAATTTAGAAGACACTATTCATAAGGTAAGGTACTTCTATGAGCAATTCAAGAATAAGGAAGAACCTCATAAATATTGGAAGAACAAAATTAAACTCAGATTCAAGAAGAAGGGGTTTAAATCCTCAACATTTAAGAATCACGAGAAAATCTAGAAGATGATCCTTCCTACTAAAAGTGTGTATCAAAATAATTTTCCATCTCAGAGTGGTAATAGACCCTTTGGATCATCCCCGGGAAAGACTAATATATACAAAGAGAGAACCATTGAAATGTTGGGGTTGTGGAAAAGAGAATCTCTTGAGGGAGTTCCCACATAGGCAACAATACAATAGGAGGAACTATGACATCCAGGAGGCTACCACATTCAATGATGTGGCTAGGATCATGCCACAAATTTATGCAGCCCTAGATAATAGACAAGATGACCACCACGCTTTAGTGGTGGAGATGGAAGGTATGATTTCCAACCATCTAGTTTCCATTTTGATTGACCCTAGTTATAATATGAGTTATGTTTCCCCTCAAACTGTTGAGAAATATAAACTGAAGCAAGTAAAACATGCTAAATCATGGATGGTACAACTATCCACTGGAAATCATGGTTGGTACAACTAGCCATTGGAACAAAAAGAAAGGTGAAAAATGTTATACCGGCATGACAATTTGTTTTTAATAGATTTTCCACCCAAGCAACCCTAAACATGATCCCTTTAAGATCTTATGACCTGCTAATTGGCATGGACTGGTTGGCTACCCATAAATACAAGTTGGACTTTTATAATAAAACTTTCGATTGTGAAGATGAAGAAGGGAGAAAAATATCCCTACAGGGAATTCAAAATCTTGTCTTAGTGAGACAAATATTAACCCTTCAAGTGAAAAATTATTGCATAAAAGAATGTCCTTTGTATGCAATAGAAGTCTTGAACTCTGTTGAGGATAAAAAAACCAAATTTAGAGGACCATCCTATATTAAGGGAGTATAAATATGTGTTTCCAGAAGAGGTAATAGGTCTAACTCCAAGAAGATATATTGACTTTTTAATAGAACTTGTACCAAGAGCGGTGACAATGTATAGATAACCCTACATAATGAGTACACCATAGCTATTTGAGCTCAAACTATAGCTAAAGGTGATGTTGGAAAAATTTTACATTCATCCTAGTGTGTCTCCTTGGGGAGCACCAACTTTGTTTGTGAAGAAGAAGGATGGGACACTTAGGTTGTGCATAGATTAAATACAACTCAACAATATGACCATTAAGAATAAGTATTCCTTGCCAATAATTGATGACTTTTTTGAACAATTAAGGGCGCTAAAATTTTTCCAAGATTGAATTGAGGTATGAATACCATCAAGTCCAAACTAAGGATGAATACATCCACAAATTAATCTTTAGGACAAGGTATGGGCACTATGAATTTGTGGTGGTTCCATTTGGACTTACCAATGCACCAACCACCTTTATGTGCTTAATGAATAATGTACTCAACAATTTATTGGACATGATTTTTTTGGTTTTCATTGATGATATCCTAATATATTCTAAGAGTAGGGAAGAGCATGAAGAACATCCAAAGTTAGTGCTTCAAGTGCTCAGAGAGAAACAACTCTATTCAAAGCTTAGTAAGTGTGACTTATTCCAAAAACAAGTCCACTGCTTAGGCCATGTTATCTCTGAAGAAGGAGTGGTAGTTGATCCTAACAAGATCAAATCCATTATGGATTTCCCTACCCCAAAGGATGTCCATGATATTATATCCTTTATGGGCCTATCAAGATACTATAGAAGGTTCATAAAGAGATTTTCCAAGATTGGTTGTACAATCACCTCCCTACAAAGAAAGGGAGTTAAATTTATTTGGACAACAAAATGTGAAGAGATCTTCCAACAACTGAAATACCTTCTAACCAATGCACATGTGTTGAAGATTGCAGAACCAAACAAGGATTTCCTTGTGTGTACATATGCATGCAAGGAAGGACTTAGAGGATTTCTTATGCAAGAAGGGCATGTGATTTGCTACAAATCCAAAAAATTGAATGAACATGAATTCAATTATGTGACCCATGATTTGGAATTGGCTTCCATAGTACATGATTTAAAAATGTGGAGGCATTACCTCCTAGGAAGAAGATTCATACTTATGATAGACCATAGTGTGATGAGATATTTGTTCGACCAACCCAAACTCAATGCTAGAAAATCTAGGTGGATGGATATTCTTGGTGAGTTTGTTTTTGAAATAAAACATATTAAAGGAAAATAAAATAGGGTGGTTGGTGTCATTAGTAGAAGTATGAAAGTGATTCACTTGGAAGCTGTAAGTAATTGTGAATCAGACATCAAGGATAGAGTCAAAAGTGCACAAGAAACAAATGCATTTTTCAAGTCTGTGAAATCATACCTAGAGTAAGAGCTCACAGGGATGAAGTATGAGGGATATCAATCATTGAATGATGGTCTTATAACTTACAAACGTAGGTTGTATATTCCAATTTGTGATGAATTGAATAGGATCATAATGGATAAACTACATAAAATACCATATACTGGTCATCGTGGTTATCAAACAATGATCACAAACACTAAGAAACTATTTTTTTGGCTCGTACTGAAAAAGGACATATCCGATTACTTAGATAAATGTATAGAATGTTAGTAGGTTAAGGAAAAGCACCGACATCTAGCAGGGTTGTTTCAACTCCTACCAATTCTCTAATGAAAATGGGAAACCATATCCATGGATTTCATCACAAGATTTCCCAAATCAGCCAAGCATAATGACACCATTAGGGTAGTTGTGGATAAACTGAGAAAGGATGCTCACTTTATCCCCATAAAGTAAACATGAAAGGAAATGGATATTGCCAATATTTCATGAAAGAAATATTTATACTGCATGGCATGCCTAAGGAAATCATATCAGATAGAGATACAAATTTTACTTCATTTTTTTAGAAATCTTTGTTTGTTGGTTTTGAAACTAAACTACTATTTAGTACAACCTATCACACTCAAACTGATGGGTAGAAAGAGATGGAAAGACAATTGTTAGAGGACATATTAAGGATGCATGTGATGCATCAACCCAAGAAGTGGGAAGACTACCTACCACTGGTAGAGTTTTATTATAACAATGGCTATCAAGAGTCATTGAATATGATCCATTTTGAGGCTATCTATGTTAGAAAATGAAATATTCCAATCATCTAGAATAACCTGGTAGACAAAATTACACTCAGGCCAGATATGCTAAAAGAAATGGAACAACAAGTAGTTCAAATAAAACATAATCTGAAGATAACTCAGGATAGATAGAAAAACTATGCGGACATAAAAAGGACTCTTAGAGAGTTCAAAGTAAGGGATCATGTGTATCTCCGAGTTAGGCACAGAAAATGTTCCTTGAGAATGAGAACATGTGCCAAAATGACACCTTGATATTGTGGACCCTTTGAAATTTTGGACAGAGTGGGACCTATCGCATATAGACTAGGACTTCCTCCCACAATGAAGGCACATAATGTTTTCCATGTTTCGTTATTGAAGAAATATGTACATGATTCTAATCATAGAATTGATTGGTCTATGATTCAGGTAGAACCAGAGGGAGAATTCTTGCCCGAGCCACAATGCATAATAGGCAGGAAATAAATCCCACTCAAGAATATAACCATTGCACAAGTCAAGGTGTAGTGGAAATACTTTTGTCCAGAAGAAGCTACATGGGAAATGGAGGATGCCATGAAATAGACATACCCATTTTTGTTCACTGTTGTACATAAAGAGGAAAAAAACACGTAGAAAAACGAGGATGGTGTTCCTTTAAGGGGGAGGGGATTGTAATACCCTTGTTTCCAAAATCTTGTAAATATAACTACATCCTGCTAAAAGACTATGGGTAGACTATTTATGTGTGGATGTTGGAAATGATGAACTTTTTTGTTATAAAAGGTAATGTATATATATGTTTTTACTAAATAAAATGGAAAATGTTTCCTAACTACTAAAGGGGTTTCCAAGGTAGATCATGAAGCATTAGAGAGATCGTGAGGGGTACTAGTAATGGTTGAGATGACCCCTACTAGACCAGTACTCTGCTGGATTTTAATTGTTTAGACCTAGAAGAGTCCTCTGACCCAGAGAAGTAAATTACCATTCAGGATGGTAGTTGGGAATTCTTCCTCAAGAGTCAATGAGGAGATGGGAAAAGTACCCATATGGAAAAAAATCCCTTATTTGACCCACGAAATTGGGAATTGGACCCATGAAATCTTGCTAAGGAAGGTAAGAAAATAAAGGAAAATCATAGGTAGAGGGGAGGGGGGCAAGGGGAATGGGTCCGATGACCATTTTTGAAGAGGGAGAGCATGTGCAACTCTTTGGTTCTGAAGAGAATTGAAAAAAAATGATTTTTTTTTCTGGTTATAAGAACTGTTGGGAAGTGTTTTCAATACAAAATGATAAACGAGGTTGCAGAGAATATGAGTGAATGATGAAGAACTCATTGCATACCCCCTTGCTTGGTGGAGAGAGAATTGATCTACCAAATTCCTGTGGGAAGAGGAGAGTGATATTTTTACCTATCTTTTGCTGAACAAAAGGAAAAATCTCTCTCAAAGCATCATGATCTAGCTAGGGGGTGGTGAGTGGTAAATCCATCTAGGAGTTGTTGTGCCTATTATTGGGTGGAAAAGGGCACCCCTTTCAACAATTGCAACACTGTATGGTTTCTAGATAAGTATATTTTGCTAAATCTCTACAATGTTCAATTCATAAATAATTATAGATTGTGTTTTAGAGCAATACAAGTTCAATTTTATGTTAAAAGTGCTTTGTGAATTTAGTTGTGAATGTGAAAATGTTACAACTAAGTTTTGTGTTGGGAAAAAATTCACCTTATCACTACCCATGCCAAATTTCGGGAGTGAATGTTGTGGTTGACTGAGTTTCACAGTTTAATTCATGCATAGGCAATGATGAGTGAACATTTGAAGTCTTTATTAAGCATAAAGAGAGAGAGAGAGAGTGATTTCTGCATACTATTGTTTTATTTTAGTCCATCCTCGAATCTTATGCTAGAAAATCTTAGAGGAGATCAAATATGTGTGGACTTTAGGAAATAATCCCAAATATGGAAAAAAATATTAAAATTCATTATAAATGGGTATTACAGAAAAATAATTAGGAAATAAACAATAATTTTCTAATTGAATTGAAATACAAGAGCTCTCAAAATTCTATTTGGGCATTAATAAGAATTTATGATAAATTTGGGTTAAATTCCCTAAAAATTTGGGAAGAATCCCCTTAAATGTGGTAGGATGTAAATGTTGGTAGAAATGTAAAATTTTATGTGAAGGTAAATCTTTTTCTTAGGACCAATTTCCTTAAATTTAGTAAGAGTAGTAAAGAAAAGTAATAAGGAAACACAATTTACTCATCTACCCACAAGAAGGAAGAGATTATAATTATATCTTTAATTTCCAAAATGGAGAAATTTCCTTGCAGTAGAAATTTTATTAAATCACTTTATAAAGACTGGAAAACTATATTTTCCTTTCTCTTATTTTCCTGTAAGAGAAAATAATTTCATTTAAATTCTCTAGGTCATAAAACCATGTAGGGATATCGAAATATATGTATATATGTCTATATACATATTATTATTATAATTATTATTAATATTATTATTGTTATGAAAATAGAGTTTAAAGTTCATGGAGAGTAAAAGACCTCAGACCAAAAGAGAATATAATTTAATATTATTCTAATGTGAAAACACACCAGGGAATAAACCGTGACCAAATGTTTTAACCATATCCTGGTCTTCATGACTTCAAGACTTTGGGGCTCTGTGGTGTTTGGGATTATGGAACTCATCAACCAATGTCGTCGAAGGCCCAAACCCTATCTTTCCCTATACAAGGTTGCATAGATAAGAAATATAATTAATTATATTATATTGTATTTAATATGATCAATTAACATAATTTAATATAATACACCTTTATTACAATATATGTTATATTATAATCCAAAATAATTCATTGTATTTAAATAAAAATGCAATACAAGTGGGTCCCCTTTGGGACTCCATAACTCCGGTATATTTGAGAATGAAGAAAGTGTGGAAGAGACGAAGGAGTGGACCCGAATGTCTTTTCCCTCATTCCAATATTAAATATTAAATATAATATTGAATATTTTTTAAACCTCAGTGTAATTTTTGAGGAGTATAATCTAATATATTATTTTATATTAAGATTCATTGAAATAGCTACACATAGATAAGACCAACTCTCCCCCCTTTTTAAATATTAAATAATGAGAAATGTGTATAAGTAGGGACCACTTCGGGGCTTCAGGACTCTAGGTCCCCTGGAGGTTTGAGAATCAAGAGTGTGTTGGAGAGCCAAAGGAGTTGACCCAAAGAGCTCTCTCTCTCATTCCAATATTAAATATAATATTTGGAATTTTATAAACCTGGGCACAATTTTACAAAGAATTGTAATATAATATATTATAAATGAGTTTATTATGATATTTGTACGTGACAAAGTGCCAACCCTTTTTCCTTTTTGAATTTAATATTTAATGTGTAATCACATGTAAGTGTGGACCCTTTGGGAGTTCGCGACTCTGAGATGTTTGGAGTAATAGAATGAACAAGATAAAAGCGATGAAGGCACAAACCTACCTTTATGTATACCAATGTTATAATAAACATTAAACATAATTAATTATATTGTATGGTATTATAATTACTTATATTTGCATAAAATCATAATATAAGTGGGGCCCTCTCCATAGCTTCAACATTTGAGAGTTTTGTGTATGTTCCTAAAAGCATGGAGAGGAATTACGTCAAATTCCAGAGACTTAGGTATTAATTGATACTGATAATCCTAAGTTCCCTTTGATATATTTAATCATATTATAATATAATTAAATAGAATTATAATATAATATAATTAATAAAAGAAAAAATTTGTAATATGATTAGATTATAAGTTTATGTGGCAGGGTATTGATATAATAATTAAAACTAAATTTACCTTGAAATGTGGGATTACCAAGGTGAAAGGGAAGTAATCATTGGTTTAACTGGATTGGTAATTTACGCCAAGTAAAAAAAATGGAATTTACGAGGTTAATTAATTTTAATGAAGATTAATAATCCCTAATAAGGATTAAATAAATTATTAAGTGAATATTAAAGAGAGGGATTTTATTATGATAGTGATTAATCAATTTAATAGGCCTATAAGAGATAGAAAATAGTCAACCTTTGGGTGGGAGAGTCTTTGTATGTTATGATGATGAGGCATGTTGATGCAGGAGCATCGACGACTCCATCTTCCGAGACAGCGTGTGGAGAAAGATGAGACAGCTGGACAAACCAGCAAACTTCAGATTTTGAATTC
Organism: Picea glauca; assembly: GCA_000966675.3. NCBI lineage: Eukaryota > Viridiplantae > Streptophyta > Pinopsida > Pinales > Pinaceae > Picea > Picea glauca. The sequence goes on along the minus strand of JZKD02S1182307.1, from coordinate 13,364 downwards.
TACCTTAGTATTGTTGCGCCGCCATTTAACTAAAGGCATTCAAAGCTGAGCGCACTTGTAATGTAATATAGATAAGAAGGCATTTAATAGTTTTAAATGCTGGTAGATAGGGTTAGCTGTAGATTAGATAGTTTCATCTTCTAAGAGGGAAAACAAATATAGGCACCCTCCTTGTGTAATTGATTAGGATTCAACATTAGAAGAAAAAAAGAAGAGCAGAGCAGAGAGCTTGTGAAGAAACTCCATGTACAGATATTGAATTAATAGGAAAAGCTTTGATTCAATTCCATGGATGTGGTTAGTCTCTTTGTGTTGTTGGTATTGTGTTGTTGCATACTTGCTTCTTTTTATGTTTATCTTCTATATGCTGCATATGTGATTACATACCAGGTTCGAAACCTGAGAGAATGAGGGAATGGGTTTCAATTGTTTCTCTGCTTAAGTCTGGAGATTCCTGCATAGAGTGCAGTCGAATTCCTCCGCATAGAGTGCATGAGGAGGATGAGCAATTGAAATTTTGTTCTCTTTCGCCCTGAGTCGAGTTGGGTTATTCGAACCGTGCAGGTGAGTGCAGGTCGAATTGAAGTCTCAGAGCCGATTCTGAGGGAAGGAGGACCAGACTGCTGTTAGCAGGATTGCACAGGTCTAGACGACTTCAACGCTTTGAGAGCTGTTGGAGGTTGAGCACCGGAATGACGTGAGAAGTCTCTGAAGGAGTTAGAGGACCAAATCTCATGAGGGGTAGTTCCTTGCAAGCATCGTAGGAACAGGCCTGAGAGAGATTTGAATCAAGGGAAAGCTTGGAAGTCGAAGGATTCTCAAGAGGACGAAAATCGACGGTGTGTAATCCTCGTGAAGTTTCCTGAAATCCCAAGGATCGTCAGATCAAGAAGGAGTTACGTGGGAGTTAACCCATAAGCGCAGGTGAGGAGGATTAAAAGTCCATCGGGCTTCGGCGTATCGGCATTCAGGGGTTGGCAAGGTGAGGGTTCATCCCTCGTAGAATCGCGAATCGCGATTCCCCGAATCGATATGAACCGTTGATCCAGACAGGGGCACATGGTGCGAGATCCCTGAGGATCAGGGGTTCGACGTTCAACATTCCCCGGGCAAGAGATTCAACTCTTTGAAATCGTGACCGGTGATTTCCCGAATCAATCAGAGTCGTTGATCGGAAAGGGGACACATGGCGCAAGATCCGGAGGAGTCGAGGTTCGGGGTTTTGCAAGGAATGTGACCTTGTGCATCAGGAACCGTGAATTCCCGAATCGCGATTTCCCGATAGAGCAAGCGGGAGACAGGTGTCAAGGCACTAGGCTTCACCATAGGGGTGTTGACAAGTGGCATCGGAAGATCGGGGTTCGGGGTTTTACGATGAAAAGAATTTCAACCGGTGAAGTCGCGACCTATGAGTCCGTGATATAATCCCCACCGTTGACTTGAGGGTCACGCGTCAAGGGATCCCTTGGAGTCAAGTTTCGAGTATTCGGGATTCGTCATTTTGGGATTTCCAATCACAGGGAAATTTGCATCGCGGATTCGTGATCCGCGAAATCTCGAAGTGATGTGGCGTGTGGGATCGCGATCGCTAGTGTAGTACAGGTGGAAACATATCGGAGTTCGGGGTTCGAGGATTCATAGTGTAAGTGAATCATGGCATTTCATGTGCCGATTTCCCGATAGGAAAATCTCCGATAGAGGGAAGTGTTGACCCGTTGAACATCGGGGATTAGGGTTTTGTTTTGTATGTGAATTGTGTTCACGTGAACCGTGAACTCCCGAGTCGCGATATCCCAATTTCCGAAGAGGGAGATCGCCGAAGGAGCCTACTGTGGGTAGTGGACTCCTGAGTGGAGAGGAAGAGTACTTGGACTCTTCGGGCCCGACGGTGAAGAAGGTCCTGGTGGTAGCGACCGCCCGTTGAGGGATAGGTTGCGTCATAGTGGTATCAGAGCGGGAGTACTTTTGCTTTCTGAAGCAGAGATAGAAGAGATATAATGCCGCCCAGGAGAGAAAGGCAGTCTCCTGATCGTGACGACAGGGATGCCCGAAGAAGGGGTAGGCCAGCAGGGAATCCATTAGGGAATCCAGAGATGGAGCATCAAATACGAGATCTCAGGGAGAGACTCGAAGATATGGAGACCACCCAGAGGCGTGGAGCGGGTATAGCAGAGTTCAGCGATCCTGAGGTTGAAGAGGAAGCTGAACATGACCAAGAAGAGGTCGCCGTAGAAGATGCCTCGAAAAAGAGGTTGATCAGAGCCATTTCGAGGATGAGCTCGAAGATGAAGATGGATATTCCTACCTATGAGGGAAATCTAAACGTAGAGGAGCTGTTGGATTGGATCCGAGCACTCGACACCTACTTCGATTACGAAGACATCGAAGAGGACAAGAAAGTAAGGCATGTCGTCACGAAACTGAAGGGACATGCAGCCTTATGGTGGGACGAGCTGCAGGCAGACAGGCGTTCCAAGGGAAAACAGAAGATCAAGAACTGGGATCGAATGATCGCCAAGATAAAGGCAAAATTCATTCCGAGGGATTACCAGATCACTCTGTTCAGGAGCATGCAGAACCTGAGACAGAAGATGACGACGGTGAAAGAATACACCGAGGAATTCTATAGACTCAACATCCGAGCTGGTCATCGGGAGAGTGATGACGAAAAGGTGGCAAGATACCTGAATGGGTTGAGGTATGACATTCAGGACAAGTTGAGCATGGTTACCATCCGCACAGTTGAGGATGCGTATCAGATGGCTCTCAAAGCCGAAGAGAAGTTGAGCCGCAAGCAGGGACAACGAGGGCGAGGCAGAAGAAAACCCAGAGGCAAAGCAATTGCCCAAGAAAGAACTCAACAGCCCAAGGAGGATTGGAAGAGGCCTCATGGAAGAGCTGAAAGTGGTGGAACCTCACAACATAGGCAGCAAATTTCTGAGCCGAGGAGGCAGCAAGATGATCAACAAGGAGGATATGCTGACGCCAACACTTTTCCTCGTACCCGAGGTAGAGGAAGAGGCCGAGGAGGAATTATCACATGTTTCACGTGTGGTAAAGACGGTCATAAAGCCGTGGACTGTCTAGAGAGAAATATGGACAAAGGAAAAACTCACGTTGTTGAGGCGCAGAGGCGTGACGTGGAGGATGAAGACGCTGGAAGTGGGAAGTCACTAACAGTGCATAAGGTTCTTTTGAAACCTGAGAAAGAGGTGGACACAGCGCAAAGATGCAGACTGTTCCGGATGACTTGCAAGACCAAGGGCTGGAAATGCAAGGTCATAGTGGACAGTGGGAGCACCGATAATCTCGTTTCGATCGAGATGGTGGAGAAACTGGAGTTGAAAATGAACAAACACCCGAGTCCATACAAAGTGACATGGTTGCAGAAAGGACACCAGGTATGTGTTACAAAGCAATGCTTGGTCAATTTTAAAATGGGTGAATATAGGGATGAGATTCTATGTGATGTCATTCCCATGGATGTCTGTCATGTATTATTGGGAAGACCATGGCAGTTTGACAGAAATGTTGTTCATAATGGGAGGATGAACACGTACACCTTGGAGAAGGATGGAAAAACACATACATTGCTTCCGAGGAAGGATAAGAAGGTGGAGCCGGAAGTAACCAGTACCATACTTCTCATGAGTGGGAAAGAACTTCTCACAGAGCTGGAGAAGGATGAGAATCCACAATTCTTTGTTGTCAGGAAGCCGAGAATTGTCCTGACAAGCACAAGAGTGGACGAATTGCCAGAGGAGATTCAGGAACTGTTTGGAGAGTTCGCTGATATCATCGTGGATGAACTACCTCGTTCGTTGCCACCGATGAGGAGTGTGAGTCACCACATTGACCTCGTACCCGGAGCGAGTTTGCCAAATAAGGCAGCGTACAGGTTGACACCTCAAGAGAACGAGGAAGTCAAAAGGCAGGTACAGGATCTGCAGGACAAGGGACTAGTGAGAGAAAGTCTAAGTCCATGTGTTGTTCCGACAGTACTGAGTCCAAAGAAGGATGGAGGATGGAGGATGTGTATAGACTCCAGGGCGATCAATAAAATCACCATCAGGTACAAGTTTCCACTGCCAAGAATGGATGACTTGATGGATTTCCTGAGCGGGGCAAATTATTTTTCAAAGATAGATCTCAAGAGCGGATATCATCAGATCCGGATGAGAGAGGGAGATGAGTGGAAGATGGAATTCAAAACAAACAAGGGTTTGTACGAATGGCTGGTCATGTTGTTTGGGTTGACAAACGCGCCAAGCACTTTTATGCGGCTGATGAATGAAGTCCTGCGGGAATTCATTGGCAAATTTGTGGTTGTATACTTAGACGACATACTGATTTTTAGCAAGACGAAGGATGAACACTTGAGGCACTTGGCCATTGTGATGAAAAGACTGCAGCAAGAGAAACTGCTGATCAATTTGAAGAAGTGTTCCTTTATGCGGACAGAACTCATATATCTGGGGTTCATTATTTCGGCTAACGAATTGAAGATGGATCCTGAGAAAGTGAACGTGATCAGGAATTGGCCATCGCCAAGAAATGTTTTCGAGGTAAGAAGCTTTCACGGTTTGGCAAGATTCTACAGGAAGTTCATTCGAAAATTCAGTGGAATTAGTGCTGCAATGATGGATACTGTGAAGAAACGGCATAAAAATTTTCTTTGGACAGCCGAGGTTGGGAAGAGCTTCAATTTATTGAAGCGAAAGATTACTGAGCAGCCAATTCTGGTGCTGCCGAATTTTCAGAAAACCTTCCAAGTGAAGTGTGATGCCAGTGGGTATGCTGTTGGAGGGGTTTTGAGTCAGGATGACAGACCTGTCGCATATTACAGTGAGAAGCTGGATGATGCAAAACTGAAGTACTCCACATATGATAAAGAATTCTATGCCATTATCCAGGCACTAAAAAAGTGGAGGCATTACCTCATCCCCAAGGAATTTGTTCTGTACAGTGATAATCATGCGTTACAGTTCGTGAGTCAGCAAGAGAAGCTGAATCAGAAGCATGCAAAGTGGGTGGAATATATGCAGAATTTTACATTTGTGATAAAGCACATTTCAGGGACTGTGAACAAGGTAGCTGATGCCTTGAGCAGAAAGTGTTTATTGCTGCAGGAATTCAGGGTCAAGACTTTAGGTTTTGAAAATCTAAAAGATATGTATGCAGGTGACGCAGACTTTGGCGAGGCATACGAGGCAGCCGAGAACCCATTTCTCAAGGATAGGAGGCCGTGGATTGACTACCTGATTCAAGATGGATTGTTGTTCAAAGGCAATCAATTGTGCATTCCAGATTGCTCTATGACAGAGGATTTGGTGAAGGAAAAGCATAGTGGAGGCTTAGCAGGTCATTTTGGACATGAAAAGACATTTTCCAAGCTGGGTGAGTCTTATTATTGGCCTGGCATGTGCGCAGATGTTAAACGATTCGTTGATAGGTGCCAGATATGTCAACACGCAAAAGGCCGAAAGCAGAACACAGGGTTCTATCAGCTGTTGCCTATACCCGAAAGGCCATGGGAAGCCATTAGCATGGACTTTGTGTTGGGTTTACCGAGAACACAGCGAGGAGTTGATTCCATCTTTTTTGTGGTGGACATATTCTCGAAGATGGCACATTTCATTCCGTGTCATAAGACTAGCGATGCAACCCACATCGCAAAATTATTTTTCAAAGAGATTGTGCGATTGCATGGATTGTCGAGAAGCATAGTCTCGGACAGGGATACCAAGTTCATAGGCCATTTTTGGAGGACGCTGTGGAAGAAGCTAGGGACAAACTTGGCATTCAGTTCTTATTACCATCCGCAGACAGATGGATAGACTGAAGTGGAAAATAGGAGCTTAGGAGATCTGTTAAGAAGTCTGGTGATGGAGCATCACACCAGTTGGGATCAAATTCTACCATAGGCAGAGTTTGCATACACCGATTCTGTGAATCGGAGTACAGGTAAGAGCCCGTTCCAAATTTTGTATGGGACACAGTCGAGGGGAGTTTTTGAGCTCAGGGAGTCAGAACAGGCTGAGACTAACAGCGCGAGGGCTGAAGAATTTGCTGAAGCAATGCAAGAACTTCACACACAGGTGAAGCAACGATTACAGAAATCGAATCAGGAATATAAGTGCAGAGTCGATCAGAGGAAAAGGCAGCTTCAGTTTGAAGTTGGAGACATGGTTCTGGCACACCTGAGAAAAGAAAGGTTCCCAAGGGGAACATATAACAAGCTCAAGATGAAGAAAATCGGGCCATGCAAAATCTTGAAGAAATTTGGGGAGAATGCATATGAGCTTGAATTGCCAAAGGGCATCGGGATATCTCCGATTTTCAATATTTCAGATTTATACCCATATAAAGTCAAAGATGTAGGAGCTGGAAATGTTGTGGAACCAATCATCCAATGGCAGAAGCAGTTGCCAGTGGCACAAAAGCCTCATATGGAGTGCATAATGGACAAAAGAGTAGGCAGGAAGACCAGGAGGAAACAATATTTGGAATACCTGGTGAAGTGGAAAGATCACCCAGTGGAGGATGCCAACTGGGAACCATAGGCAGAAATTTAGAAGCGTGGGCACACTGTGCAGGAGCTCATGGACAGGAGCCCATGAAATATTTTGAGCCAAGGAGTATGATGCAGGAGCATCGACGACTCCATCTTCCGAGACGGTGTGTGGAGAAAGATGAGACAGCTGGACAAGCCAACAAACTTCAGATTTTAAATTCTACCTTAGTATTGTTGCGCCGCCGTTTAACTAAAGGCATTCAAAGCTGAGCACACTTGTAATATAATATAGATAAGAAGGCATTTAACAGCTTTAAATGCTGGTAGATAGGGTTAGCTGTAGATTAGACAGTTTCATCTTCCAGGAGGGAAAACGAATATAGGCACCCTCCTTGTGTAATTGATTAGGATTCAGCATTAGAAGAAAAAAAGAAGAGCAGAGCAGAGAGCTTGTAAAGAAACTCCATGTACAAATATTGAATTAATAGGAAAAGCTTTGATTCAATTCCATGGATGTGGTTAGTCTCTTTGTGTTGTTGGTATTATGCTGTTGCATACTTGCTTCTTTTTATGTTTATCTTCTATATGCTGCATATGTGATTGCATACCAGGTTCGAAACCTGAGAGAATGAGGGAATGGGTTTCAATTGTTTCTCTGCTTAAGTCTGGAGATTCCTGCATAGAGTGCAGTTGAATTCCTCCGCATAGAGTGCGTGAGGAGGCTGAGCAGTTGAAATTTTGTTCTCTTTCGCCCCGAGTCGAGTTGGGTTATTCGAACCGTGCAGGTTAGTGCAGGTCGAATTGAAGTCTCAGAGCCGAGTCTGAGGGAAGGAGGACCGGACTGCTGTTAGCAGGATTGCACAGGTCTAGACGACTTCAACGCTTTGAGAGCTGTTGGAGGTCAAGCACCAGAATGACGTGAGAAGTCTCTGAAGGAGTCAGAGGACCAAAGCTCAGGAGGGGTAGTTCCTTGCAAGCATCGTAGGAACAGGCCTGAGAGAGATTTGAATCAAGGGAAAGCTTGGAAGCCGGAGGATTCTCAAGAGGACGAAAATCGACGGTGTATAATCCCCGTGAAGTTTCCCGAAATCCCGAGGATCGTCGGATCAAGAAGGAGTCATGCGGGAGTTAACCCGTAAGCGTAGGTGAGGAGGATTAAAAGTCCATCGGGCTTCGGGGTATCGGCATTCGGGGGTTGGCAAGGTGAGGGTTCATCTCTTGTAGAATCATGAATCGCGATTCCCTGAATCGATCTGAACCGTTGATCCGGATAGGGGCACATGGTGCAAGATCCCTGAGGATCAGGGGTTCGGCATTCGGCATTCCCCGGGAAAGAGCTTCAACTCTTTGAAATCGTGACCGGCGATTTCCCGAATCAATCGGAGTTGTTGATCAGAAAGGGGACACGTGGCGCAAGATCCGGAGGAGTCGCGGTTTGGGGTTTTGCAAGGACCGTGACCTTGTGCATCAGGAACCATGAATTCCCGAATCATGATTTCCCGACAGAGCAAGCGGGAGATAGGTGTCAAGGCACTAGGCTTCACCAGAGGGGTGTTGACAAGTGGCATCGGAAGATCGGGGTTCGAGGTTTTACGATGAAAAGAATTTCGATCGGTGAAGTCGCGACCTATGAGTCCACGATATAATCCCCACCGTTGACTTGAGGGACACGCGTCAAGGGATCCCTTGGGGTCGGGTTTCGAGTATTTGGGATTCGGCATTTCGGGATTTCCGATCACAGGGAAATTTGCATCGCGGTTTCGCGATCCACGAAATCCCGAAGTGACGTGGCGTGTGGGACCGCGATCGCTAATGGAGTACAGGTGGAAACATATCAGAGTTCGGGGTTCGGGGATTCATAGTGTAAGTGAATCACGGCATTTCATGTGCCGATTTCCCGATAGGAAAATCTCCGATAGAGGGAAGTGTTGACCCGTTGACCATCGGGGATCGGGGTTTTGTTTTGTATGTGAATTGTGTTCGCGTGAACCGCGAACTCCCGAGTCGCGATTTCCCGATTTTCGAAGAGGGAGATCGCCGAAGGAGCCTACTGTGGGTAGTGGACTCCCGAGTGGAGAGGAAGAGTACTTTGACTCTTCGGGCCCGACGGTGAAGAAGGTCCTGGTGGTTGCGTCACATGTTGGGTGACAGGGAGCCACGTGGATTCCACATGGTGGTGAGAGAATCTAGTCGATGAAGGCTTAAAGAACTCCAAAGGACCATAACTTGCGATCCATAACTCAAATCTAGAAAAAATTATAGTCGTTGGAAAACCCTCATCGAATCAAAGGCAATGTAATCCTAGTTATGGGGATTTGAGATTATTGAGAAAAAAGAAAAATTTATATCCCATCCCTAAAAAATGTACTTAGGGGTCGGTTGTGTGACATATAGTATTTGTAGGTCCAACGTAAGCTACAACAAACTAGGCATTACAAGTGGATGGGATTTTTACATCAATTTCATTTGGTCATAAAGTATTATAAGGGTAGTACAAATAAGTTAGCAGACATTTTTTCATGGCCACCCACATCCAATATTACAACTTTGGGATCTATGTTGCACATGGATCCTTTTACCCATGATGCATATAATGAGGCATACAAAGAAGATGATGACTCCAAGGAGGTGTTTCAACAACTATAGAGATAAATTCATATAGAAGGAGGTGATGGAAAGGGTGACTATCATTTCCAAAATGGATTACTCTAACTTATTGACAAGCTCTATGTTCATAAAGGTGAATTATTGTAGCTTATCATAAATTCTCACACCTCCAAGGTTGTAGGAAAGTTTGGTGTTGGTAAGATAATTACTAACTTACAGAGGTATGTGTATTGGCACATAATGCAAGAATATGTAGCATGGTATATTATAGGATGTATACTTTGTTGTACCAACAAGACCAACAACAAGAAGAAAGGTATATACCATCCCTTACCTGTACCCACTCGACCTTGGGAAAAAATTTACATGGAATTTATGGGAGGTTTACCAACAACTAGGAAGGGACATGACTATCTATTTGTGGTAGTTGAAAGGTTTAGAAAAATATGTATCTCATGCCTTGTAAAAATACCATCAATGGAAAAGAAGCAACAAATAAGTTCTTTGAATAGGTATGGGTGAACTTTGGGATACCAAGGAGCATCATCTCAGAAAGGGATACTAGATTTCTCAGTGCATTTTGGACTACATTGTGGGAGAATATGGAAAATAAGTTGAAGAGGTATACAAAATTCCATCCACATAAACATGGGAAAACAAAAGTAGTCAATAGGACTTTGGTGCAACTTTTGAGGGGTTAAAATCAGAAGCATCCAAAGACTTGGGGTGAAAATGTGATCTATATCCAACACTTTTATAACAGAACAGTGCACACTTCAACTCGTAAGTCACCTTTTAAAAATTTATTTGGGAATTTTCCACCTTCATCCTTAGATGTTATATATGGATAGAAAGGATGAGTGAGGGAGGAACTCATACGAGATGCATTAAAAGTAGATTTTTTTTTTCAAGAAGATCAGAAAGATCGATTTGCAAGTACAAGAGGCACTGAAGAAGTCATAGAAAAATTACAAGGCTAGACACGACCATAAAAAACAAAAAAAAACATTTAGAGTGGGAGATAAATTATGGTTACAATTGAATAAGGAAATACTATAGGGTCCTTGTAACAAGATCAAGGCTGTACAGTATGGTACTTTTGAGGTATTGGAAAAAGTGGGATACAATGCCTACAGACTCAGTCTACCCCCATACATGAGCATTTACTTAATAGTGAATGTTCAGAATCTAAAACTCTATGAGCCTTCCATGTTGGATCAAGAGGAGGAGTAGGTTCTACCTACCATATAGTACTTAGCACAAGATTCTTAGGTAGAGTTAACATATGACACAATTTTGTAGAAGCAGTTCAAAACTACAAGAAAGGGGAAACATGACCTTTGGGAGATAGGGTTGAAAGGAAAACTTCCAGGAAAAGTAAAGTGGTACTCTAAGGAGAAAGTAGACGAAAAATTTACTCACCTCATTCAGTAAATATTTTGGGGAAAATGGGGAGGCATGGTCCATATTGGATCATTATATTGTTTTTCATCTATCTTGATCCTTTTAGAGGGGAAAATTTGGAGGAATAATCTTGCAAGGCCATTTTAGTGGCAGGTCCCAATTTGGAAATTTTGGGTTTGGAACCTTTTGGGCCATTTTGAGGCATCAAATGACATTGTTTTGGGTTAAAAATTTCCTATCATAGCTTGGATCCTGTGAAGTTATTCTACACATCGAGACCTTTCCAGTGGTGAAAAAATCACGTCAATGAGAACTCATATGAAAAAGTTATTCCTCCTAAAAGTTGACCTATCGTGTTGACCACCATGGTATGAGAGAATATCACATCAGCCTCTGTTACTCATGCATATGGGGATATCCATGTATAAAATTTTAGGAAGATTCTAGAAGTTCCAAAACCCTATCACAATTGAGGGTTGAGGAAGTAAAAAAACCTAACCCTAGACGACTATTGGGCTATGTTAAATACTAGGCCACTAGGAGGAGAAGTGGTTCCATTCTTTTGCATTGTATCTTGTTCCATAGCTGAGAAAAACATCATAGAGTGATATTCTGTGAGCATAACAAAGGAGGAGATATTTTGTAGCAGCCATACATACCACATGTCAAATGAAAATCCACAAAGAGTGTCTCTTTCTTTGTGATTGCATCATTTTTATACCATAGAAGAGAGTAGAGAAACCTCACCTCCTAGTTGGGTTTTCTCCTGTATTGGGTTTCCCATGCCATATATTGTGTTTATTTGTGGATGGTGTGATTGTTTTTTACTATTCTCTATTTTGCGCATTTTATCTACTTCATGCATAATAGGGATGATTTTAAGGATGGAAATTTATTTTAAAATGTAGAAACCTTGGCGAATCTTACTAATCCTTCATATGCCAACTATTAAATGCTTGGTGATATTTTTGTAAAAATATTCAAATTTATAAAAAAATTATATAGTTTGTATAAAAATTTGGAAATTTTTAAGGTAAAATAATTTTATCCTTTAGAATTTGGGCAAATCATTTTTAGAATAACGAATCTTGTTTTGGGAAAAACCATGGAAAATTAGCCCATGAGCAAAATTTAGCCACTAAAATCATCCATGAATAAGAAAAAAATAGTAACTAAATATTCTGGAAATGTAAAGGAAAAATAACCTTAATAATAAAGATTTCAGTTATTCATCAGATATTTTATGATGAATTGTTCCAGTGGAATATCCATGGTAGTTTATAGATTATATATCTAACCTATGTGTGAATGCATGAATATGCAAGAAGTTTAAGGCCATCTTCCATAATAACAATGACAACAATGACAACAACAACAAACCCAAACCTCCTTCTTAACACTATAGTGTGTTTTGCACTAGCTCACTTGGTTTAAAGTTACTTTTCTTAGTAAGAGGCCTTGAGTTCAATTCTCTTTTCTTTTGTTACTTTTTTCAAAACCTTCATGCATTCATTGTAAAGTGCATTTCACTTAATTTATAAAACTGAATCACTATTAAATAACTTTAATATTTTATTTTAAGTTATTTTTTTTCTAAGCGACTTTGGTTTTATAAAGAAACTTCAATGTAACATTGATTCTCACTTATTCTATAAAATTTGGTCTCTTCATAAGTAAATTATTTAAAAGTGATATTATAGGAAACATTATATAAGGAGGAACATCACCACATGGACCAATTTCTACTTGCCACAAGGCTCTTTGGTTACAATTTCTGTCATTTTTCAAAAGGGAATAACTTTTACATTCGAAGTCCATTTTCAATAGTGTATTTTTTTAAACAACCTATTTTTTCAAGATATTTCCATCCAGAACATCAGTTTCATCCATTTCGTATATTTTAATATGGTATCTCCCAATTATATTTTTATTACCAGTACCAAGTACTTATCATGGAAATCCCATATGGAATATGTATTAACAAGTAAAGGATTGTACCAAATTACCTTGGGAAAAAAACTAAAACCCACTAATGATGAAAATAAATTCAAATGGGATAATAAGAATGACTAAGCACGTGGACTAATCAAAATTTCCATCTCTCCTAATTTAAGGTTTCAACTTCAACGAATTGATGCTCCCAATGAGTCTTTGACTAAGCTTGAAGTTGTGTTTGGTAAAATAAATATTATTCGAGCCCACCAGATAGAAAATTAGTTAATGACTCTAAGTCCAAATGATTTTCCTTGCATTGAAGATTATTTATCTAAGTTCGAAACACTTAGAATTTTATGTATAGACTGCAAAATATATGTGAAGGAAGACTGATGCATCTATATTATTATTTATAAGCTTGGTAGTGCATAGTATGTCTTGGTATCTACCTTTTATGCCACTAGAGATGCTCTAGAGGTTTCCTACAAATATCCCACTCTTGATTATTTTTGTGATTCTTTGATTAGAGAGAAAGATAAAATTGTGAAACTTGGAGTGATCAACACTACAAGTACATCCAACAAAGCCTTAGTGGCCCAGAATAAAGACAAATCCAAGAATCACAAGAAGAAACATCCTCGCCACAAAAACAAGTAAAAAAAAGGGTATTGAACCCTCTCATTTTGCTTTCGCTCCTAATGGTGACAAAGGATCAAAATATAAAAATAAGAAGACTAACAGACATTGCAACTTTTGTGGGAAATATGGTCATGTGGAGTCCAAATGTTTTAAGAATATGGATTATTTATAAGTAGCGATGAAGAAGCACAACATCAATATTGATTCTTCTTCTTATTCTTCTTATGGACATGCACTTTCTATTGGATCATGTTGTCATTGATGC
>JZKD02S1182296.1:0-12656 GCA_000966675.3 Picea glauca | reverse complement strand
GAATTAATACAATATAGATTGAAGATTCCAGATCTTGTCAAGCCTGAGTTATGTGTTTCTTTGTCATTTCATCTTTTATTTCATACCTTCATTAAATGCTTTCATGATGTAACTTCTATTGTGGTGATTAAACATTCAGATTATCTAACCATTTGCAATTTTTCCTATGTTTCAGCAGTCAGCAGATATAAGACCTATGAACGTTTTAGAACTCTGAAATCATATACTTCTTCGAAGTTGTCATCCTTCTTTCTTCTATTAATATAAAATGAGATTCCTCTTAAATTGATGCCTCATTTTTTGTTATACAAATACATGTTTCTTTTTCTTTCTTCATTCCATGCAATGTCTCCTTAAATTTGACTCAGACACTAGAAAAGGCCTTCATTTATGTTATACTATTGATCCATAATTTGGAAGTTTTATTCTTATTAATTCAAACCAGAAATCTGCAACCCTTAAAAAAAATAAAAAATAAAAATTAAAGAAAAAAGAAATCCTTTGCTTTCATGACAGTTCCAGTTACCAGACAGCCTAATATAGAACCCGATCTATCAGATCAGACGAGTATTACGTTAAACCTATCCAATACCATCTTACAAACAACAAATACACGGCTAGAACTTGAACATTCATGGGCTGCAATTGAAAGGGATATTAGCATCCAAGAACAACGGCAAGCTAGATAGAGACAGTTAAGGAACTAACTATGATATCGCTTTCCATTAAGCTAGTCTTTTTACCCATTAATTATCTCTACCTTTTCGGATGCCTTGACGATATACTTTAGAGCCTTAAAGTATAAACTCGGGAACAACACCCTCAAAAAACTCGAGGAAATCTGAAATATGTAATCTCAACCACTAAAACTGTAATTTCAACTATCTTTCAAAAATTTTGATTGGTTTAATAGCCTCGAATGAAGCTTTTGTAGTAAATAAAAAACCAATTTCTAAACATCAGTAAATGTCAAACATTGTTGATCTCAAGTTTTGTTGTGAAGTGATAATTGTTAGAATTTTAGAAGTTATAGTTATCTTCTTTAACATTTATTAACAATTGCATGTAATAGGATCACTGAAAGATAAACATTCACATAACACAAGATATATCATGGGAAACACTCATGGGGTAGAAAACCCAGCAACCAATTCTTCAGTATAGATCCCTTCAACCGGTACAATGTCACGTTATAGCTCTCCACAAATATACCAAGACCAAGAAACCAAGACCTCATGTGCTAGACCTTCCTTTATATGCTCCAAATACACAAGAGAAGGCGAGTTGTGTGTGTGTACAAATGAGAGGAACTCGACATCTATTTATACACATAACTTGACTCTTGAAAATACGCAACCCTAAGAGAGTTTGTTTTGACTTTTACAATAAGGATAACAATAAAACAATAATTTCTTTTGAGTCAACTTATACAATAAGATTACAATAACCTTCTCGAGGTTTGACCAATACAAATACAAAAGAATGTCTTTCGTAGTTACATCAAAATATCAACACTCCCTCTTAACTAGGAAGGTATTCTTTGTTGCCACATGAGCTCATGACCATTGGTTGTTAAATATATGAATCTATACATCATTGGATATCCATAGTACACCATGACTTCACAGCCAATGCATCCAAGTCTTGTGGGTAGCTCTCAAATAGCTTCAACATTTCACCATGACATCCACTACCCTGCAATGCATTTGTACCTCATCATGTGCACCCTTATGACTTCACAACCAATGTATCCAAGGCCTACGGGTAGCTCTCAAATAGATACAACATGTCCCCAGGATATCCACTACCCTGCAATGCATTCATACCTCGTCACTCCCTCTGAAGATGGATCACGCCAAACTTGTCCCTGAAGTGCTCGAACTTCGTCCTCGACAGTGGCTTGGTCAACTCGTCTACAACCTGTTCCTCGATAGTCACGTATTGGAGCCTCACTGCTCCCCTCTTCACCATATCCCTGATATAGTGATATTTTATCTTGATATGCTTCGACCTGTCATGGAACACTAGATTCTCTGACAACTTCATGCAACTTTCGTTGTCACACCAAATGTAGGTCACCTCCAGTTTAAGACCAAATAACCCAGAAAGTAGCTTCTGAATCTGCACTGCTTCTCTATATGATGCACATGCTGCCATATATTCAGCCTCAGTGGCACTGAGTGCTACACATGATTGCTTCTTGTTGCTCCACAAAAGCATATTGGAGCCTAGACTAAAGCAATATGTCGAAGTACTCTTCCAATCACGAATAATGTTGGCCCATCTGAATCTTAATATCCATATAACCCAACCTCATGGTTTGTCACACACCTGAGACCATAATCTAATGTACCCTTAAGGTACCTCATCACATGTTTTGTTGTGACCAAATGAACCTGCCTGGGCTGCTCCATATACTAACTCAGGGTGTTCATAGAAAAACATGTATCTAGTTTCGTGTTCGTCAAGTACATCAATGAACCCACCATCTGCATGTATAAAGTAACATCCACAGTCTCTGAAGTCGTATCCTGTAGCAACTTCATATTTGATACCTTAGGTGTAGCCATTGGCTTGTAATCCAACATCCCAAACCTCTTTAGGATTTTCACTGCATACTTCCCTTGATTCAGAAAGATCTCATCCTATCTCTGCCATACCTCAAGACCCAAAAAGTAATGCAGCATCCCGAGATATTTCATCTCAAACTCGGCAACCAATTTTCTCCTATACTCTGAGATAATTTTTTCCACGCCTGCTAGAAATAGGTCATCCACATATAACAGTAGTATTATCGGACCATCATCCACAACCTTAAAGTAAAGGTTAGGATCTGCACTGCTCTTTGTAAATCCTAAGCTAGTCAGAAAAATGTTGATCCTACCATACCATGCTCTAGGTTCCTTCTTTAATCCGTATAAATCCTTCTTCAATCTACACACATGTGTCTCCTTGTCATGTACCTCGAACCCTTGTAGTTTCTCCACATATACTTCATCTTTTTTTTCACCATTCAAGAAGGTTGTCTTCACATCCATCTGATGCACCTTCCATTTTATTACTGCGTCCAACGAAATTATAGTCCTGATTGAGGTATATCTCAGCACAGGAGCAAATGTCTCCTGATATTCAATGCCCTCCTTCTGAGAGAATCCTCGAGACACAAATCTATCTTTATACTTTTCAATATTGCCATCCACTGCATGTTTTGTCGTGTAGATCCATATTGAACTTACTATTGATTTCTCTTTCGGTCTAGGGACCACATCCCATACATCATTCTTTACTATGGACTGATATTCCTCCCCCATGGAATCCTTCCATACCCTCTTTTATGTAGCCTCTTCATAATTGGACGGTTATGCATCCATGATATCATACAAGCATGCCACATAGTTGACTCTCATCGAAGGTGACATCTCGGCTAATCTCATATTTCCGGTGACCGGGAATATATATCATGTATGCCTTCGATGTGTCACTGTAACCAACAAATATGCCATTCTTTCCGGATGGATCCAATTTTGTCCTCTTTTCCTTGGGGACATGCACAAATACGGGGCATCCAAATATACTTAGATGGATGACTCTTGTCTTCTCTCTTGAAAACATCTCCTCTGGTGTCTTTTTTTCAAGTACTTTGTGGGGACTTTTGTTATGCACGTACATTGTAGTATTTGTTTATTTCTACCCATAGATGCATAAGTAGATCTTAATCATGGATCATAGCCTTTATTGCTTCCATGATCGTTCGATTCTTCCTTTATGCTACTCCATTCTACTGAGGATTGTGTTAGCGATAAAAAATGATTTCCAAATCATTGAGACATCACATGACAAGACAGTCATTAAAGAGAAGATTTATTTTTAAGTTTAAGTGTCTTTAAGATGAGTTTTAGACTTGTCTTTTCAAGAAATAAGTGTCTCTTCAAGGAATATTTGGTTTAAAGTCATGAGGAAAAAATCCCAAGCAATTATATTTCAGCAGCTAAGGGTCGAATTTGTATATGTTGTAAGTTGCCAAAAGTTCCCACTTTCGACAGCTAAGAAGGCAGGTGCAGGGTGCTCTAAGCTACGGAAAGCGCAGAATTTTCCAGAATTCATAAATTTTCGTCAAAAGGTCAAAATTCAAATTGCCTTGAGTATTTTCAGGGGATGATGATGACTCTTCCTTAGATATCTCATCAAATATCATCCATGGATGCAGGTGGCACTTCATTTCATCAATGGAAACATTCTAGGGATCAAATCCTAGAATGTAGGGATATGGCTAAATTCTGGAAATCTGTGTTTTTCATGTTTTAGTCACTTTCTTTGGGGAAAATTCTGATGCGCTGGAAGCATATTTTTAGAAAATTAAGGAGTTGTTTCATAATCAAAGGATCCTCTTCGAGAACCTCTCTCAGTTTTCCAAAATATGTTTTTATTTGTGAGATATAGGTCAATATTTGAGCACCATATTTCTAGAAATTAAATACTTTGTTTTTCCTGTTTTAGTCACTTTATTTGGAGACAGATTCTGATGATCTGGAGAAGTTTTTTTGGAAACTAAAGGGGGTATTTCGAAAGAATGGGATTCTCTTCAATAACCTCTCTTATATTTCCAGGATATATTTTTATTAGGAAGATATAGGCGAATCTTGGAGAAGCATATTTCCATAAATTCTAAAACTCTGTTTTCCTTGCCACATCACAAATTCGAATTTGTAATAGATATCCTCCACAAACTAAAGATAGGAGAAGTGGTTATCAGATCCATATTTTGAGGATCTAAACTAAGTTTGTAAAGGATATATAAGCCTATTGATTTCATATTGTAAAAGTATGGGGGGAAATAGTCTGAGGACTGTGGTTCGATCCTTGAATACTTGTAACTATATTTCATCCTTTAGAGATATCAATGATTACATCTTGACATCAAGCTTATTTCACTATGTTTGTTTATTTTTCATTTCCTTTCTTTCCATGTTTATATATATTCAATGATAGATGATTTTCATCTCATCTCTTCGTTGATATATTAAACTTATATACATTGCTTCTCATGTTTGTCTAATGCGAGATAGTTGTCATCCTATCTTTGCATTCATAAGCTAGAGCTAAAAGTATTTACCTGTTATGTCTAGCCATATATTATATGAAAATATCATATATGTTTCTATTGGTATGAAGAGTATTTTACCTATCATTATTGGCCATTCACATATGCTATTGTATAGGTATTTTTGTTAGCATAATGAGTCTTCTCCATGTTTCCACATATTGATTAAAACCTTATGAGCAGCATAGTTGAAAGCCTTGGTCTTTCGAGTGGATTTATGTGTTTCTAAATGTATGTGGGTTTATTAAGTCATCCGATTTGATCCTTTTTCCTCTACATTATTGATCTATTTAAGTTACCAAGATTACACCCTTTACAGTCAGGGGACTGATTTCTTGGAGTGATAACAAATTGGTGTCATTTCAGGGGATGAAAGTGAAAGTAGAGTTTCCCTGGGAGAACGACATAGATATGTTTCTTGATGGAAGACAGGAGACAGGCATAAAATTCGACTGTAATCATTTTCCTGGTGACTCCACATTCAAGACTCCACTGGGGAGGATCCGGTTGACAGAAGATGAAGAGGCTGAATTATAAATCCAGGTATCAGTTCATCAGTATGCTTCATGAGTTGTTGTTGTTATTTATCACCTCTTTCATGTTGTTCCCTTTGCATGTAAAGAGAATCATTTTCTGTTTTGTATATTTAGAAATTCATTATTCTTCTTGTATATATCCAACCTTATAAAGCTTGCAGCTTGCTTGTATTGTAGTTGTAGATTCAGTAGCTTTACCTCATCCCATTCATAAAGATGATCATTGTATTCAAATTCCTTCTGAATCTGATCAGTCATGTAACCTTACAGAGGTCGGAATTGTTTCCAAATTTGTTCAGAGCTAAGTACCCTTTTGCATTACTGTTGAACCTTGTCATCAACCTGTTAATTCTCATAATCAGCCCACTACTTTTTAAATTAAAATCAGAATGAAGATGCTCAAGCCTTTGAGGCTGCCATATCTCCTTCATCCTTATCCTCTTGATTGCTTTGAATATCTTCCCCAGTTTTTTGGAGAGAACCAAGCTTCAACTGAAAGGCACTTGGAATCCTTTGAGGATTTTTTTTATCGTTTTCAGATTGTTCATGAGGATGTGATCATAATATTTTTCTCTAAATCCTTGATCAAATATGTTGTTGTATGGTTTAAAAGTCTGAGAGATAGTTCTATTGGTTCTTGGATATAATTTTCTAAAGTTTTTGTCAAACATTGGGGTGAAAACAAATCACCATATTCTTACCTTGTTGATTTCTATGCCTTGAAAAGAGAACAGAATGAAAATTTTCTTATCTTCAATCGAAGATTTTGCAGCATCTACTATGGTATGCCTTTGGAGATCCGGACTACAGAGAAATTTGCCATGATATACTATGTTATGGGTCTTCATTCACAACTTGCTCTTCTATTGTTAGAAAGAAATTCTTCATCCTTGAGCAGATTGTTTGAAGATGCTCTAGAGGTGGAGGAAAACATCTATGCTTATAGGAGGATCCAAAAGCAATTTGATTTTGAAAATTTGCATGTACTTGAATCAGCAGAATGTCAGTGTGTTTCAGAATTTGAACAGGAAGATAATGAATGTGAAGCAGTTTTAGAACAACAAGAAGCATGTGAGTCTATTTTAGATTCAGATCTGGATTCTTTAATATTTGCAGAGTACTCCAAAGATAACTATAATAAGTCATTACATCAGAGTGATAAATCAAAGTTTTAGGAACATGACATAGGAGAATACATACATGAGTAGGGATATTATGACTATGAAACAAAGTTGGAAAAACATCAAGCAAGTAAATTTATTTCATATTGTGAATCAGATTTTTCAACATTGGTAGAGCATTCCAGAGACAGGTATTCATGTAAATTTGATGATCAGTTTGCAAATCCAGTTGAACCTATGATAACTAATGATTGTATAGGCAACTACATTTTTAGAGCTGATCAAAATCTTTGTTATTCAAACACTGCTCTATCATAATCCTCTAAGCACTATTCTGAAGAGGAGGTCACAGTCTTTGATGCTCACAAGGTGATCACAAAAGAACAAGAAGGTCATAAATCTTCTGGCAGAGAAGCATTCATTGAGGTGCAATTGTTTCCCGAAGATCAGCAGATGTCTAATCCCAGTTTCAAAGATCCAGTGGCAGCCTTTATAGAATCATACATTTCAGAAAAGTTAAAAGTTTCAGACTTCTTTAGCTTGCACATGTTTCCTGTTGAGTTTGGTTTTGTGAATGACTTTTTATCATTGTTGTTGCATTTCAAACATCAGTTATTTATCAGTAAGAATGATGAGATAATTTCAGTATTAAAATTGCTTGGATGGATGCTATGGAAATCAGCCTTTACCTAACCAAATTACAGACTTGGTTAGGGTAGAGTAGGGTAAGAAATAAGCTTGTTGCCCGAGCATTCCTTTTCTTCCACTTTGTAGCAGATGTAGTCGTTACTTTGTGTGAATATAGGCAGTCTAGAAAATGTACAGAGGCCATCCATACAGGTCATGAAAGACTTTCAGAAAGAGGTGATATGGCTGACTCCATGCCCAATGGAACACTAGAGACTAAGTTATGGATTTCTTAATTTTTCCAGGAAAGGCATTAGATCTGTGGTTCTTGGAAACCTCGCAGGAAGGTCTCCATCCCAGTTGGAGCCAGATGTTAGCGATCAAAAATGATTTCCAAATCATTGAGACATCACATGACAATATAGTCATTAAAGAGAAGATTTATTTTTAAGTTTAAGTGTCTTTAAGATGAGTTTTAGACTTGTCTTTTCAAGAAATAATTGGTCTCTTCAAGGAATATTTGGTTTAAAGTCATGAGGAAAAAATCCCAAGAAATTAGCTTTCAGAAGATAAGGGTCAAATTTTTATATATTGTAAGATGTCAAAAGTTCCCACTTTCGACAGCTAAGAAGGCAGGTGCAGGGTGCTCTAAGCTGCGGAAAGCGCAGAATTTTCCAGAATTCATAAATTTTGGCCAAAAGGTCAACATTTGAATTAGCTTGAGTATTTTTAGGGGCTGATGATGACTCTTCCTTAGATATCTCATCAAATATCATCCATTGATGCAGGTGGAACTTCATTTCATCAATGGAAACATTCTAGGGATCAAATCCTAGAATGTAGGGATATGGCTAAATTCTAGAAATCTGTGTTTTTCCTGTTTTAGTCACTTTCTTTGGGGATAGATTCTGATGCGCTGGAAGCATATTTTTAGAAACTGAAGAAGGAATTTCATAATAAAGGGATCCTATTCAATAACCTCTCTCATTTTTCCAAAATGTGTTTTTATTTGTGAGATATAGGTCAGTCTTTGAGCACCATATTTCCATAAATTAAATACTATGTTTTTCCTGTTTTAGTCACTTTCTTTGGAGACAGATTCTGATGATCTGGAGAAGTGTTTTTGGAAACTAAAGGAGTTGTTTCGCAAGAATGGGATGCTATTCAATAACCTCTCTTATATTTCCAAGATATATTTTTATTAGGAATATATAGGTGAATCTTGGAGAAGCATATTTCCATAAATTCTAAAACTTTGTTTTCCTTGCCACATCACAAATTTGAATTTGTAATAGATATCCTCCACAAACTAAAGATAGGAGAAGTGGTTATCAGATCCATATTTTGAGGATCTAAACTAAGTTTGTAAAGGATATATAAGCATGTTGATTTCATATTGTAAAAGGAGGGGGGGAAACAGTCTGAGGACTGTGGTTCGATCCTTGAAGACTTGTAACTATATTTCATCCTTTAGAGATATCAATGAATACATCTTGACATAGAGCTTCTTTCACTATGTTTGTTTATTTTTAATTTCCTTTCTTTCCATGTTTATATATATTCAATGACAGATGACTATCATCTCATCTCTTCGTTGATATATTAAACTTATATACATTGCTTCTCATGTTTGCCTAATGCCAGATAGTTTTCATCCTACCTTTACATTCATAAGCTAGAGCTGCAAGTATTTACCTGTTATGTCTGCCATATATTATATGCAAATCTCATATATGTGTCTTCTGATATGAAGAGTATTTTACCTATCATTACTGGCCATTCACATATGCTATTGTATAGGTATTTCTGTTAGCATAATGTGTCTTCTCCATGTTTCCACATATTGATTAAAACCTTCTGAGCAGCATAGTTGAAAGCCTTGGTCTTTCGAGTGGATTTATGTGTTTCTAAATGTATGTGGGTTTATTAAGTCATCCGATTTGATCATTTTTCCTCTACATTATTGATCTGTTTAAGTTACCAAGCTTACACCCTTTACAGTCAAGGGAGTGATTTCTTGGAGTGATAACAGATTGTATGGAGTAGAAATCTCCCTCTTAATCCTGGCTTCCTTGCAATATTCTTTGAATTCATCTGAAGTGAATTCTCCTCCATTATCTGATCGGAAGGTCTTTATCTTCTGCTCTATCAGGTTTTCTACCAGTGCCTTAAATTCTTTGAATTTTTCAAACACTTCATTCTTTGCCTTCAACAAATAGATTCAATTTTTACGTGAGTAATCATCAATAAAAGACACATAATATACATACCCGCTTAGTGAAGTTGTTGACATCGGTCCACACACATCCAAGTGCACGATGTCCAATACTCTTTTCGATCTGTTGTCGTTGTTGGGAAATGAGTGATTCACGTTCTTGCCTTGTGCGCAACCTTTGCACATGTCGTTTGGTTTTTCCTGGATCTCTAGTAGTCCTGTCACCATATTGCTCACACTCGGTAGGTACTTGTAATGTAGGTGAGAAAAATATCCTATGTCGTAATTCACTAGGATTCACAGTGTCATGAATTAATGCTAAATTTGATCGCCCTTTCAATTTGTAGAGTCCTCCCTCTTGAACTCCAATCACCACAACATCATCAAAAGTCTTCCCTCTAGGCCACGTAAGAAATTTTCCATCAACAAATGCAACTATGTAACCATTCTCATCCAATGTTGAAATTGAGAGAAGGATATTCTTCAATTTAGGAACATAGAGAACTCCCTTCATCCTCATTGGCTTTCCTGAGTCCTACTTGTGGGAGGATTCTCCTACTCCTTTGATCGGATACTGATAGTCATCTCCCAATTTCACCTTGTGCGGTGAATCCTTATTATTAAGGTTAGACAATGAGTCTTTATAACCTGTCATGTGCTTGGAAGCACCACTATCCACCAGCTAAATGTCACGTCCATGAGTGACAGCTACTGTAAGGGCTGAGATAAGAACATACTCCTCATAACTTGATTCGTCTTCCTTTGCAACCTTCTTTGGTGGTTCATCATCTTCAGATGTATGAGCATGATGCCTTTTACCTCCTTTCTTTTCCCTTGGTCTCTAAATGAGGGAACAATTCCTAGCAATGTGTCCCATTTTATGACAACAGAAACATCTGATATTTGGGTTATTTCTTCGGCCCTTCTGAAACTTCTTGGGTGAGGAGGGTTCTGTCTTTCTCTTTCCTTTACTAGTGTGGGCGGCTAGGGCTTGATCATCATATGTCATCTTCTCTTCTCTTGTTGTCATCCTTGCTTCTTCTTGGTTGCAATCTTCCCATAGCCTATTGAACTTGCGTAGCTTCCTTCTTGAGCATATCCCTTGAATAAATGCATCCCATGACCTTGGGATTCCATTCAAGGTGGTTATCACCATTTCTTCTCCATTCACTATATCACCAATGGCTTCTATCTGCTCCTTGATATGGTTCACTCTTGAGAAGTAAGATTGGATGGTTTCTTAATTTTACATCCTCACGTTCTTTAACTGAGTACTCAAGGTCATTCTTCGTTCGATGTTGTTTCCTTCAAACAGTCAGGTTAAGGCATCCATCATTTATTTTGGAGTGGATAATGAAGATATGTGATGAATTATATTGTCCTTAATGGAGTCTGCAATAATCCTCTTTGCTTTGACCATATCCTTCTTGTGCTTTGCTTTAGCCTCATCTCCCTCTGGCTCTGAAACCTCTTCTTTAATGAACTTCTCTAGATCATGTTCTTCTAGGAGGAGGGATACTTTGTACCTCCAGGCTCTAAAGTTGTCAGCTCCCTCCAACTTCTCTTCAATCTTAGTTTTGGTAGTCATCCTGCCCCTAAATCACAAATTCTAGATTATGATGATCTTATACAGGGAAAAGATGTGCTCCACTAGGGCGCACTTTGTGGTGGTCTTGTCTTGTCCGGCAACGACTCCTATCAAGAAAAATGACTCCTTTTGTCTTCTAGATCTATGAATTGTCTTCTATTTAGGCATGCTCTGATACCATGTTAGAATTTTAGAAGTTACAATTATCTTCTTTAACATTTATTATCAATTGCATGTAATAGGATCACTAAAAGATAAACAATCATAGAACACAAGATATATCCTGGGAAACCCTCATGGGGGAGAAAACCCAACAACCAATTCTTCAGTATAGATTCCTTCAACCAGTACAATGTCATGTTATATCTCTCCACAAATAGACCAAGACCAAGATATCAAAGACCAAGAAACCAAGACCTCGCTAGACCTTCCTTGCTATGCTCCAAATACACAAGAGAAAGCGAGTTGTATGTGTGTACAAATGAGAGGAACTCGACCTCTATTTATACACATAACTTGACTCCCGAAAAGACGCAACCCTAAGACGGGTTGTTTTGACTTTTACAATAAGGATAACAATAAAATAATAATTTCTTTTGATTTGATTAATATAATAAGATTACAATAACCTTCTCGAGGTTTGACCAATACAAATACAAAAGAATATCTTTCATAGTTACATCAAAATATCAACAATAATGACCAATAATAATTAATAACCACCCTGCAACAAAGGATCAACTAACACATGGGGTCCCATAGAACCCTATATAAATCGTCAGATCTAAAGCAATTCAGATCCGACAACTTATACTCACCCCATACTAATGCGATGGCCATACCATATGTGATGGATAGATCTTCAAGGGAGTTCGTCTTGTGCATAAGGCTTGTCAAATTGACGAAAGTGCTAGTTAAGATTTGTTTCAGATGGAGCATTTTAGATTACAACCACCAAGGCCAACATTTCGCTTCTAAAACTGGTGATTTTAACTTTTGATTTCCCATCTTTTGATCAAAAGTGAGTGTTAATTAAGATTTGTTTGAATGAATTAATGTTGTAATTTTTTGTAAAACAAGTATTAATTAAGAGTTGTTTTAATAGACTATTTTTATTTTTATAAGAAAAGAAATCAAATGAGCATGTTGGGGTGCAGTCTAGTGGCCAGCGGACGTACTATTAAGGCGTCTGTGTTGCTAAGCAGGTCACGAGTTTAAACCTCGTCTTATCCGAAGGCCAAGCTTGCTTACGGCGTTGTTCTCCCTTGGGGTTATAAGACAGCCGTCGGAATTCGACCCCGTTTCACGTGGTATCCCTATACCACCGTCGTTACCGATTCCCTTAAAAAAAAAAAAAAAAAAAAAAAAAAATTAAATGCATTTTATAATCCTTATGTTATATAACTTTTCATTTATTTATCCCATTTCATATAAGACTAGATCTATTTTAAATTTTATAAAAAAAACT
>JZKD02S1182285.1:0-12656 GCA_000966675.3 Picea glauca | reverse complement strand
AATATCGCTAACAGAACCTTCTGGGGTCCACTTAGTACAACTGTCATCAATTAAGGTGGTGACACGTGGCCCCACCATCGAGTGACAAGTTTTAGATCTCTATTGGTACAAGAGGACCTGTCAAAAGTACAAAACTAGATGGCATGTGGCATGCCTAGGGGAGGTCCACATCATAATCCGTGCTTTGGCACTTCGTAGCTCTGAGATTTGGAGGATTTCTCGGCTCGACACGACATTTCTTCTGAATGTTGAACTGTCGAATAGTCTCTTCCTAGAGCTTCAAACTTCAAGGGATTTTTTTACTGAACACCACCTCACTCCCGGATTGTCAAGCACCAAAATTATGAACCCTTGCTAATATTCAGACACATGTCCCTGAATATGAACAGTCTGAATTGGTCACGAACTTTGATACTTTGGAGAAATCTTCTCCAAGAAACACAAGGATCAAAACTTCTGAATGCCAAATCTTTGATAATCTGTAGACAGTTTCCCAGACAACAGACAATCCATATTTACTTCAGAGTTCAAGACTTCGGGATATTTTCTTCTGAGCAACTTAAGGACTCACTTATCCTAGAGTGTCGAACCTA
Organism: Picea glauca; assembly: GCA_000966675.3. NCBI lineage: Eukaryota > Viridiplantae > Streptophyta > Pinopsida > Pinales > Pinaceae > Picea > Picea glauca. The sequence continues at coordinate 12,063 of JZKD02S1182285.1, read as the reverse complement.
TGAACTTCTGTGAGATCTACAACTCACACTAGCCCACACGCAGATCTGGCAGCTAGGAATTGATATTATCCATGTGCCTCACCTCCTGATCTATGCCTAATCCAACGACCCAGATATGTCCTTGGATAAATCCAATAGTTAGGTACTCCTCCCAGTCATATACAATGTAGATTCACTCCAGGACTTCAAATCTTTGAGGATTTTACCTCGCTTTTCACCAAGACTTGACATTTTATGAATCCATGAAGTCCGAAGGACTTCAGTGCTTAATGACCCTGCACCTTCTCCATATCTGATGGATGCGAAGGATCTAACTTCTCCCAAACAAATCCAATGGTCCAAATCTCAACTGGATCCCACGGTGGTGATCATTCCTAAATTCGAAGGGGATGGTCATGATCCTTCAATCCCTTACTAAGGATCTCTAATGGTTTGGCTTCTGCACGATATCTACAACACCATTCCTCTTGAGCTTCATGAATTCAAGGTCCTAATGTGATCTCAAACATGACATATTTTCTAAAATATTAGGCCCATTTTGGCCCAATGTCTCAACATGTAGCTCTGATACCAATCTGTAACATACCCATCCACTCATAAGTTGGGAACTCTAACCACAAGTCCCTTCTCTGGACTAATTCAAACGCTGCTCAAACTTTAGATAGCAAGGATGCATGAAATTTTCACATGCATTGATCAAGATTCATGATAAACATAAAAGCGATGAAGCCTATGACATGCACAACCATAATTAGCAAGCATGCATACTCTAAATACATCGATTTCAATGATAAATGAATAAACAACAAAATAAATAATACATAGGTAAATAATACCATGATAGAGAGAAAGTATATTTTATAAAAGAAAACCACTGACTGGATGTAGACCAAGGACATTCCACCCAATCATAGACAATGTTGTTCCAAGTCTCAACAACAATGTCACCCCCGAGCCAGGGCTATGAATCCACAAGGACAGTTCCAGAGTGTTAGTCGGCTTCCCAAACCAGTCAACACTCAAGCACTTACAAGCTTCCCAACCCCCAAAACAATCCAAGTACCCAAATCTCTTCTACCCAGCCTGCACAACCCAAGATAATGGACCCCCGCCCTTCTCTGCCACATAGTCCCTCAGGAAGTCCTTCTCCTTCCAAGGATCTAGTGCAGCTAGTCCAAAATCTCCATGCTAGGACTCTCAGGACTCACAACTGTGAGAAAAGTTGGAAACAAACCAAGCATCTTAGACATGCAAGTCTTGATTCATGGCTAGATTACACCATCAGTCTCTACAACCAACAAAATCGTGGTTGTTCTTCAACGGTTCGTTTCCCCTTCCCAAGCCAAACGCGAATGAGGAAGACAAGTGCAGTGAAAGAGTGAATGGAGTGAAGTCTCCATGAGAGGTGTGAATAATGAACATGTGTGTGAATGAATGCATGAATAGGTGGATTGACCAACATCAGAATGAGATCAAGAATGGGAGTGAGAAGAGAATGAATGACGAACCCCCCCCAACAGATAAGGGACATGTTTATGAAATTATTGGGAATCAAGAACCTCATGGCCTTCCCCCAAGAAGCTCACGTAAACGTTATTCTCCATTAAGAAAAAATGGAGAATAAAATAAAAAATAAATGCTTAGCCCCTCAATCCCCCTCTCTTGTGGAATCATATCCCTCTATAACTCTTGTCCTTATTAGTCTAGAAGCCAACGATGTATTTGTTATTAATAATGATAAAAACATTACATTTCTTAGGCACACTGGCCTCTTTTGATTGTTTGGGCACTCTAGAATCTCAACAGTTTAACAAATACATTATTTAATATGGGGCTCAAAACCCAGGGTGTTACACATATACATCAAAATAAAAATAAGTCACAATACATCATCATCATCATATATAACCCATAATTGAATGGAATCATAATATACCATAACCGGATCACTTGCAAGCAAGTGTCCTCAAAGAATATGTCAATAAAACTGTGCTCAGTGGAGCGAGATGTTACATACACCCCTCTTGTTTTAAACTTCGTCCCAAAGTTTGTACAGTATATAAATGGAAATAAATAAATAGATCTGACATAGATATATATGTCTAATCTATCAAACAAGTAAGGAAACTATTGATGCATCTTGTAAGAATCCTACCAGGTATCTGAGTGTGGATTATAGTTGTCCCACTGGACCTTGACGTGATCGAATATTCAATGTCATAGCTATCAAATCTGATGGTCCAAAATGCGGATTGGTTCCGCCATGAGAGCACCCTCGTCCAATGCCTGCAAAGAACTCATGTCAATAACATGTGAAAAATCACTAATATAATGTCGTAAAACAGATAAATGAAATGCATCGTGCATACGCCTCAAAGAATCAATCAAGGCTAGTCAATAAGCCAGGGGTCCTTTCTTTTCCACAACCTTGAAAGTTCCCACAAACCTAGGAGAGAGTTTATCGCCCTTTTCAAACTTGATTGAACTCTTATGCGGTTTTACCCACAATAAAAAAACATTCGCCAACTTTGTAACTATAGTCAACGCGATGCACATCATCATAACTCTTCTCTCAATCCTGCACTTCTTTAATCCTATGTCTTATCGATTTAATATTTTCTTCCATTTCTTGGATCACTTCCAGTTCCACCAGGACCCTATACTCAAGTCGGTCCCAACTTAACGACATCTGACATGGTCACCCATAAAGAAACTAAATGATTCCATCTTAATCATACTCTAGTAACTTTTTTTGTATGAAAACTCTACCAATGGAAAAAAGTCCTCCCAACATTTTTGTTGGTCCATTACATACATACGCAACATATCCTCCAAAATATAGATTGTTCTCTCTATTTTTCCGTCTTTCTAAGGGTGATACACTGTACTAAAGTTCACTTGCGTTCCCAAAGCCTCTTGGAAACTGGTCCAAAACCATCATATAAAGATCAATCCCCGATCAGATATGATCCTTCTTTGTACACCGTGTAACCTCACAATCTCGCTGAAAAATACTCTAGCTACATATGGCGCCTGATACATGGTACACACTGGAATAAAGTGTGCACTCTTCGTCAGAGTGTCAAATACCACAAAAATCAAATCATGTCTCCTTTCCATCAGTGGAAATCCAACGATGAAATCCATCGAAATGACCTCCCATTTAGATTCAATAATAGAATGTGGTTGTAATAATCATGTTGGATGCCTATGTTCAACCTTCACTTGCTGACATTCTAGACATCTTGCCACGTAACTAACTATGTCTGCTTTCATTCCCTTCCAGAAGAATAAAGGCTTAAGGTCTACCTGCATCTTCATGACTCATGGATGAGCCATGTAAACTTCTTGATGAGCTTCTCTTAAGATAAAACTTCTTAATTAATCATTAGGTTGTACGTAGATTTTTCCATTAAATATCAACAATATGTCCCTATCCAATGAATATCCTTCAAATTTCGATACCATCATGGGATCTTTTCCAATTTTATCCTTAACTTCCTTGTACCAATCATTGTCTATCTGTAAATTTAGAATATTTTCTCAAAGATTCGTCTTAAGAGGTATTATTGAGAATATGCATGGTCTCCAACTCAGTGCATTTTCCACTTTGTTCACCATTCCTTTAATGTAAGTAATAACAAAGTCATATTTTCTAAGTAATTTTGACCAACACCTCTGTCGCGTGTTTAGATCACTTTAAGTAAACATATGTCATAATCCACATTAATTTGTTTTTAATTCGAATTTTCATACAATCAAATAATTTCTCCAAACTCTCAAGGAATATATTTCTAATAACTCCAAGTCATGCGTTGCATATTTCTCTTCATGCTTTCTCAATTTCCTTGAAATGTAAGCGATCACTCGACCATCTTGCATCAAACATCCGCCTAAAACTTCCTTGGATGCATCTGTGCATACCAATAATTATTTTTCCATCTTGGGTACCCTTAGAATCGGAATTATCATCAACAAATCTTTGAGCTTTTGAAACGTTTCCATGCATTTCTCAGTCCATACAAAATTCTTGTTTTTCTTTTACAATTACGTGATTGGATTTGCTATCTTCGAAAAACCTTCAACGAACTGTCGCTAATATCCTGCTAAACCCATAAAGCTACGTATTTCATGTACGTTTTTCGATGTTGGTCATTCCATTATAGTCTCTATAGTTCGATCCACAACAATAGCTTCACCAGATATGATATGTCCCAAGTAATGAATATTCGATTGGTAAAAAGAACATTTCGATAGCTTCCTATATAATCTATTTTCTCTTAGACACTGTAGAACCAATCTCAAGTGTCTATCATATTCTTCCTTCTTCTAAGAATAAATCAGTCTTTCAACAATAAATACTTGAACAAACTTGCCCAAGTATTCACAGAACACCCCATTCATCAAACTCATGAATACCCCCAGGGTGTTCGTCAAATCAAATGGTAAAACTGTAAACTCATAATGTTTGAATCTCGTCTTAAATGAGGTCTTGGGTATATCTTCTTCCTTAATCTGTAATTGATGACATCTCAATCTCAAGTCAATCTTAGAAAACATAGTCGATCCCTTCATCTGGTCAAACAAATCATTTATCATTGGCAAAAGATACGGGTTCTTGATCATCATTTTGTTCAATTGACAATAGTCAATACAAAGTCTCCACGATCTCTCACAAAAATAACTAGTGCACCCAAAGGTGACACACTTGGACGTATAATTCCCAAGTCCAACAATTCCTTCAATTTCATTTTCAACTTCTACAATTCAGGCGTTGACATCCAGTAAGGTGTTCTTTCTATCGGTTCAGTTACAGGTTTCAAGTCTGTTGTAAAATCCAACTCTCTCTCAGGTGGTAAACCTGGTAACTCTTCAGGAAAGACATCGACAAACTCTTGTACTACAGGAAGGTTTTATAATCCTTTTGCCTCGCCTTTTTCATTTAGCGCTAATATTGCATATAGCTTGCATCCCTTGCGCATACTCTTTTGTAGTTGTAGAGAATAATACAAACTCAAGGACACTCCCTGGTTTCTTCCTACAATCACTCTATTCTATCCCAAATCATCTGTCAAAATTAATCGTTTCATCTTACAGTTAAGTATTGGATCATGCGAATCTAACCAGTCCATACTAATCACTTTGTCATAAGATCCTAAGATTGTGACATAAAGATCTACCTTTGTTACAAAATATCCCAAGTTAATGCTACAGTCCATAACCTTTCCTCCAACCTTTTGTTTGGCACCTGATGCCATTTCTACGTATCTTAACTCGTCCTGCTCAACTGCCTTTACCTTAATTCTCTTTATCACTACACTAGAAATAATCTCTCTATAGCACCTGGATCTATCAAGATACTATAATTTTGATCGACGATCATGTTGGATTACTGAGAGGGGGGGTGAATCAATAATAGAGCAATTTAATCATTTTTAACCATAAAATTCAAGTGTTATATCAATGTAGCATTATCATCCAATAGTTGCAGAGTAAATAAACAATGAACACATGAGAAATCATACACATACACAAGACACTAGTGTTTTTACGTGGAAACTCAAAGTTGGAGAAAACCACATAATGCTTTTTCTTATATGTCTTTAAGAATTACATTCATTGGAAGCACCAACTTCTTTTTTTTTCTAGCTGCAACTAGAAGGAGGCTCCAACCCCCTAGTTTCTCAGGCTACAACCTGAGGGAAGCTCCAAATCCCCAATTCTTTGGCTACAACCAGAAGGAGGTTACAACCCCCTATGTTCTCCAACTACAACCGAAAGGTGGCTACAACCACCTGTCCTTGCCACGTCCAACCAACCTGAAATATAAGTAGAACGATGGAACCACTGTCACACTATCATTGTGAGATATACTTATCTAAAACTGTGCAAATCAACCTACACCAAACAACCTATAAAAATCTGTACCAAACAACCTGTAACAACATGTACCAAACAACATGTACCATAAACAAGTGCATCAACCATGCACCAACATGTACCTCAACTTGTACCATAAACAAGTGCATCAACCATGAACCAAACCTGTACAAATAACCTGTCACAATAACTTGTCCGAACAACCTATCACAACAACCTATCTCATCAATCTTATCAACCAAATCATATCTACTAACAAATATCAATCACCAAGACAACTCTCAACAATGTGCATCGCAACAACTCATAATCATCACCAAGATCAATATGTGCTTCTAATAATATACCAAGAAATGTATGCTACATCATCCATAAACCATGTGTCAAAAATACTACTAAAAAGTGCCTCCAACCATCATTCATGCATCAAATACACATCAATTATGACTCATCAAGATGTACCAACATCATCAAATATACACCTCGTGTATGTGCCAATTCATCAACTACTTGTCTCAACCATGTACCCAACATTTACCTCAACCAAAATCCCTCATCAATTTCATCATCCAAATCTGATTTTTAACTCTGTAATAGACCTGGTGTATATGATCACATACCTGCAAACCTTCCTTAACTTTANTCCAGAGTGTTAGTCGGCTTCCCAAACCAGTCAACACTCAAGCACTTACAAGCTTCCCAACCCCCAAAACAATCCAAGTACCCAAATCTCTTCTACCCAGCCTGCACAACCCAAGATAATGGACCCCCGCCCTTCTCTGCCACATAGTCCCTCAGGAAGTCCTTCTCCTTCCAAGGATCTAGTGCAGCTAGTCCAAAATCTCCATGCTAGGACTCTCAGGACTCACAACTGTGAGAAAAGTTGGAAACAAACCAAGCATCTTAGACATGCAAGTCTTGATTCATGGCTAGATTACACCATCAGTCTCTACAACCAACAAAATCGTGGTTGTTCTTCAACGGTTCGTTTCCCCTTCCCAAGCCAAACGCGAATGAGGAAGACAAGTGCAGTGAAAGAGTGAATGGAGTGAAGTCTCCATGAGAGGTGTGAATAATGAACATGTGTGTGAATGAATGCATGAATAGGTGGATTGACCAACATCAGAATGAGATCAAGAATGGGAGTGAGAAGAGAATGAATGACGAACCCCCCCCAACAGATAAGGGACATGTTTATGAAATTATTGGGAATCAAGAACCTCATGGCCTTCCCCCAAGAAGCTCACGTAAACGTTATTCTCCATTAAGAAAAAATGGAGAATAAAATAAAAAATAAATGCTTAGCCCCTCAATCCCCCTCTCTTGTGGAATCATATCCCTCTATAACTCTTGTCCTTATTAGTCTAGAAGCCAACGATGTATTTGTTATTAATAATGATAAAAACATTACATTTCTTAGGCACACTGGCCTCTTTTGATTGTTTGGGCACTCTAGAATCTCAACAGTTTAACAAATACATTATTTAATATGGGGCTCAAAACCCAGGGTGTTACACATATACATCAAAATAAAAATAAGTCACAATACATCATCATCATCATATATAACCCATAATTGAATGGAATCATAATATACCATAACCGGATCACTTGCAAGCAAGTGTCCTCAAAGAATATGTCAATAAAACTGTGCTCAGTGGAGCGAGATGTTACATACACCCCTCTTGTTTTAAACTTCGTCCCAAAGTTTGTACAGTATATAAATGGAAATAAATAAATAGATCTGACATAGATATATATGTCTAATCTATCAAACAAGTAAGGAAACTATTGATGCATCTTGTAAGAATCCTACCAGGTATCTGAGTGTGGATTATAGTTGTCCCACTGGACCTTGACGTGATCGAATATTCAATGTCATAGCTATCAAATCTGATGGTCCAAAATGCGGATTGGTTCCGCCATGAGAGCACCCTCGTCCAATGCCTGCAAAGAACTCATGTCAATAACATGTGAAAAATCACTAATATAATGTCGTAAAACAGATAAATGAAATGCATCGTGCATACGCCTCAAAGAATCAATCAAGGCTAGTCAATAAGCCAGGGGTCCTTTCTTTTCCACAACCTTGAAAGTTCCCACAAACCTAGGAGAGAGTTTATCGCCCTTTTCAAACTTGATTGAACTCTTATGCGGTTTTACCCACAATAAAAAAACATTCGCCAACTTTGTAACTATAGTCAACGCGATGCACATCATCATAACTCTTCTCTCAATCCTGCACTTCTTTAATCCTATGTCTTATCGATTTAATATTTTCTTCCATTTCTTGGATCACTTCCAGTTCCACCAGGACCCTATACTCAAGTCGGTCCCAACTTAACGACATCTGACATGGTCACCCATAAAGAAACTAAATGATTCCATCTTAATCATACTCTAGTAACTTTTTTTGTATGAAAACTCTACCAATGGAAAAAAGTCCTCCCAACATTTTTGTTGGTCCATTACATACATACGCAACATATCCTCCAAAATATAGATTGTTCTCTCTATTTTTCCGTCTTTCTAAGGGTGATACACTGTACTAAAGTTCACTTGCGTTCCCAAAGCCTCTTGGAAACTGGTCCAAAACCATCATATAAAGATCAATCCCCGATCAGATATGATCCTTCTTTGTACACCGTGTAACCTCACAATCTCGCTGAAAAATACTCTAGCTACATATGGCGCCTGATACATGGTACACACTGGAATAAAGTGTGCACTCTTCGTCAGAGTGTCAAATACCACAAAAATCAAATCATGTCTCCTTTCCATCAGTGGAAATCCAACGATGAAATCCATCGAAATGACCTCCCATTTAGATTCAATAATAGAATGTGGTTGTAATAATCATGTTGGATGCCTATGTTCAACCTTCACTTGCTGACATTCTAGACATCTTGCCACGTAACTAACTATGTCTGCTTTCATTCCCTTCCAGAAGAATAAAGGCTTAAGGTCTACCTGCATCTTCATGACTCATGGATGAGCCATGTAAACTTCTTGATGAGCTTCTCTTAAGATAAAACTTCTTAATTAATCATTAGGTTGTACGTAGATTTTTCCATTAAATATCAACAATATGTCCCTATCCAATGAATATCCTTCAAATTTCGATACCATCATGGGATCTTTTCCAATTTTATCCTTAACTTCCTTGTACCAATCATTGTCTATCTGTAAATTTAGAATATTTTCTCAAAGATTCGTCTTAAGAGGTATTATTGAGAATATGCATGGTCTCCAACTCAGTGCATTTTCCACTTTGTTCACCATTCCTTTAATGTAAGTAATAACAAAGTCATATTTTCTAAGTAATTTTGACCAACACCTCTGTCGCGTGTTTAGATCACTTTAAGTAAACATATGTCATAATCCACATTAATTTGTTTTTAATTCGAATTTTCATACAATCAAATAATTTCTCCAAACTCTCAAGGAATATATTTCTAATAACTCCAAGTCATGCGTTGCATATTTCTCTTCATGCTTTCTCAATTTCCTTGAAATGTAAGCGATCACTCGACCATCTTGCATCAAACATCCGCCTAAAACTTCCTTGGATGCATCTGTGCATACCAATAATTATTTTTCCATCTTGGGTACCCTTAGAATCGGAATTATCATCAACAAATCTTTGAGCTTTTGAAACGTTTCCATGCATTTCTCAGTCCATACAAAATTCTTGTTTTTCTTTTACAATTACGTGATTGGATTTGCTATCTTCGAAAAACCTTCAACGAACTGTCGCTAATATCCTGCTAAACCCATAAAGCTACGTATTTCATGTACGTTTTTCGATGTTGGTCATTCCATTATAGTCTCTATAGTTCGATCCACAACAATAGCTTCACCAGATATGATATGTCCCAAGTAATGAATATTCGATTGGTAAAAAGAACATTTCGATAGCTTCCTATATAATCTATTTTCTCTTAGACACTGTAGAACCAATCTCAAGTGTCTATCATATTCTTCCTTCTTCTAAGAATAAATCAGTCTTTCAACAATAAATACTTGAACAAACTTGCCCAAGTATTCACAGAACACCCCATTCATCAAACTCATGAATACCCCCAGGGTGTTCGTCAAATCAAATGGTAAAACTGTAAACTCATAATGTTTGAATCTCGTCTTAAATGAGGTCTTGGGTATATCTTCTTCCTTAATCTGTAATTGATGACATCTCAATCTCAAGTCAATCTTAGAAAACATAGTCGATCCCTTCATCTGGTCAAACAAATCATTTATCATTGGCAAAAGATACGGGTTCTTGATCATCATTTTGTTCAATTGACAATAGTCAATACAAAGTCTCCACGATCTCTCACAAAAATAACTAGTGCACCCAAAGGTGACACACTTGGACGTATAATTCCCAAGTCCAACAATTCCTTCAATTTCATTTTCAACTTCTACAATTCAGGCGTTGACATCCAGTAAGGTGTTCTTTCTATCGGTTCAGTTACAGGTTTCAAGTCTGTTGTAAAATCCAACTCTCTCTCAGGTGGTAAACCTGGTAACTCTTCAGGAAAGACATCGACAAACTCTTGTACTACAGGAAGGTTTTATAATCCTTTTGCCTCGCCTTTTTCATTTAGCGCTAATATTGCATATAGCTTGCATCCCTTGCGCATACTCTTTTGTAGTTGTAGAGAATAATACAAACTCAAGGACACTCCCTGGTTTCTTCCTACAATCACTCTATTCTATCCCAAATCATCTGTCAAAATTAATCGTTTCATCTTACAGTTAAGTATTGGATCATGCGAATCTAACCAGTCCATACTAATCACTTTGTCATAAGATCCTAAGATTGTGACATAAAGATCTACCTTTGTTACAAAATATCCCAAGTTAATGCTACAGTCCATAACCTTTCCTCCAACCTTTTGTTTGGCACCTGATGCCATTTCTACGTATCTTAACTCGTCCTGCTCAACTGCCTTTACCTTAATTCTCTTTATCACTACACTAGAAATAATCTCTCTATAGCACCTGGATCTATCAAGATACTATAATTTTGATCGACGATCATGTTGGATTACTGAGAGGGGGGGTGAATCAATAATAGAGCAATTTAATCATTTTTAACCATAAAATTCAAGTGTTATATCAATGTAGCATTATCATCCAATAGTTGCAGAGTAAATAAACAATGAACACATGAGAAATCATACACATACACAAGAAACTAGTGTTTTTACGTGGAAACCCAAAGCTGGAGAAAACCACATAATGCTTTTTCTTATATGTCTTTAAGAATTACATTCATTGGAAGCACCAACTTCTTTTTTTTTCTAGCTACAACTGGAAGGAGGCTCCAACCCCCTAGTTTCTCAGGCTACAACCTGAGGGAAGCTCCAAATCCCTAATTCTTTGGCTACAACCAGAATGAGGTTACAACCCCCTATGTTCTCCAGCTACAATCGAAAGGTGGCTACAACCACCTGTCCTTGCCACGTCCAACCAACCTGAAATATAAGTAGAATGATGGAACCACTGTCACACTATCGTTGTGAGATATACTTATCTAAAACTATACAAATCAACCTACACCAAACAACCTATAAAAATCTGTACCAAACAACCTGTAACAACATGTACCAAACAACATGTACCATAAACAAGTGCATCAACCATGCACCAACATGTACCTCAACTTGTACCATAAACAAGTGCATCAACCATGAACCAAACCTGTACAAATAACCTGTCACAATAACTTGTCCGAACAACCTATCACAACAACCTATCTCATCAATCTTATCAACCAAATCATATCTACTAACAAATATCAATCACCAAGACAACTCTCAACAATGTGCATCGCAACAACTCATAATCATCACCAAGATCAATATGTGCTTCTAATAATATACCAAGAAATGTATGCTACATCATCCATAAACCATGTGTCAAAAATACTACTAAAAAGTGCCTCCAACCATCATTCATGCATCAAATACACATCAATTATGACTCATCAAGATGTACCAACATCATCAAATATACACCTCGTGTATGTGCCAATTCATCAACTACTTGTCTCAACCATGTACCCAACATTTACCTCAACCAAAATCCCTCATCAATTTCATCATCCAAATCTGATTTTTAACTCTGTAATAGACCTGGTGTATATGATCACATACCTGCAAACCTTCCTTAACTTTA
>JZKD02S1182274.1:0-12656 GCA_000966675.3 Picea glauca | reverse complement strand
CCCCCCTCCCCCCCACCTCTCAGTGTGGTCAGTGTGTCCAACAATTGGTATCAAAGTAAGCCTTCATTATAAGCCTTACAAGCTTGAAGGAGATCCATGGACACACAAGTAGAACAAGGTTGTGTAGAATCATCTAATTTTTATCTTATATATGAAGATGAAGATTTGTTGAAGCTCGAAGATAAGTCTTAGATACTTTAGAAGATGATCAATATACTTTTGATATTGATTTTTATCTTGATGAATACATTAAGGAAGCCCTAGAAAAGTACCAAAGGCATACCATGACACTAAGACAAATAATCATGAAACAAGGAGAAGATATCAAGAGACCAAAGACAGATATAATGAATCAAGTAGAAGAAAAGAATAAGGCATATGATGAGCTTAGGAAAAGCCTTAAATTCAATGTTAATCTGAAGGCCCAAATTGAGAAGTCAAAAAGGTTCATGAACAACTCAACAGTCTTGGATGAAATATTGAATTGACAAATATCACTTAATGATAAATCAGGTCTTGGATACAATAAGGAAGTTGCACACTTTGAAGCTAGCACTTCTAAGAAGAATGAGGTAAGTCCTTCATTCTCAAAAGACAGATGCAAAGTTGCAAGTCAAGTACCTACACAAAGCAAGGAAACCTTTAGAAGAACAAAGCAAAGAAGACATCAAGAAGCCATCCCTACACCTCAAAGAAAAATTAAGAAGAGAGACACCTTCAAGGTGGACACCAAAGAAAATGTATGAAAATGTTTTTCATGGTCACTGTTTCTCATGTAATGAATATTGTCACAAATATTTGGATTGCAGACATTATTTAAGGAAATATGTTTGAAAGTTCCATCACACCCTAAGATGTTGGAGATGTAATCAAGTGGGACACATTGTTGCTCATTGTCACATCATGAGATGTTACAATTGCAGTGGGTTTGGCCATAAAGCTCAGGATTGTTGCAATTCAATGAGACATTCAATGAGGAGTGATCATATAGCATGGCAAGAAGAGCTCATATAACTTGGAAGGAAGACAATGTTGAAAGGATGGAAGCTCAAAGTACAAGTACAGATAAATCAGAACACTCTCAAAAGTGGATGAAGAGGACTGAATAGCTAGACATGAATCAAGGATCAAGAAAGTGTCACTCTTTCTGAATCATATGTGGGAGAAGTCCCATACATATGCGAGGTGACCTATAGAAAGGCCACATACATACACAAGTTGTCCATGGAACAATCCACATACATATGGAAAAATCCTCAAGAAGAGGAGTGTACAAATGAGTTACATCATGGTTTGATGGTATAACTCTATTTTACATGGTCTGACATGGTTTGTTGAAGGTTTTCATGATTATATCATTGCATGTGTGTTTGATGTATGTATGGTGATGACAAATGGTTGAGTTTTTAAGATTATCTATCTTGGATGCATGGTACAAACTTTATTGTGTGGAGTGATGAATTCCTGATAAGGTATATTGTTGGTTATGTTCTCAGTGATGTTATGGCACCTTCTCTATGAGAAATATCATGATGATGTGATATTATCTAGAGATATATCATTCATCTATTGATGCACACTCTTAGTACATGTTTAGAGGTACTATTGGTTGCTTAGTACTTGATCTAGTGAATGGTTTTTGAGGCAGGTCGATCATGGTACATGGTTGGTACATATGTGAGCTCCATTGATATATCTTATGATGTATTGTTAGAGGCATATTTTTTTTATGATTACAGTTGCATGAGATATCCTCCAGGACACGGACCTGAGAGAGAACCCATGAGTTGGGTGTGCCCATGAGATGGGTGTGTGGTTCCTATCTGAGATAGAACTGGAACATTATGCTAGCCTCCTCTGTGCAGAGACTTGAGATGATTCTCTTGTGTAACGCAGTGAGAAAGAATATCTATTGAGTTGGACATGCCTAAGGCTCAGCACAGGTGAACATGTGGAAAATCCCATGAGTTGGGGGAATCATCCTGAGACATAGATGAAATGATGTATTAGCCTCCTCTGAGTAGAGAGTTGAGATGATGGGATACTCCTGATGATTCTCCTATGTAAAACAGTGAGAAAGAAGGTCTGATGAGTTGGGCATGCATGTGGCTAAGCACATGTGAATGTGATCCTAGTGGTTGAACACTAGTGAGTGTGGTTCTTCTGTGAGACACAGTGAGATAGAGATGTGGAGTTCCCTGTGGCTGAGCACCTATGGATGTGCCCCTAGTGGCTAACTACTAGTGGGTGTATGATATCTCTTGTTATATTTTTCAAGAGTCAGACTTATGTATAACCCTATGTGTGATGTAAAGGGTACAGATTGGTCCCACCATAAAGTGAAAGATAATTAATATGGTAATTATTAATTATATTGTGAGTTATTGATCTCTTACCTGTTGTGCCAATAGACACCATTGTTGATAGGTTCAGTCTAATATAAGTAAAGGTAAATTCTCCATTGAGGAATCATAGCATAAGTGTGATTTTGGAAATTTCAGCAAGTACTTACTTCTTGGGAAAAGTCTGCACCTCTCTTGGGCGCTAGTCTTATAGGGTTTGTGAGAACCCTTTTGTGTACTAGTGTTTTATGGTGGTGGAGGTATTTCTCTTGAAGAATATAGAAAAGGATTGGTTGGGTTTTCTTCCCCTGTTGAGAAGGGTTTCCCAGGATACTTCTTGTGTACTTTTGCATGGTGTTTCTTCTTATGATCTTGGTTGTTGCAACATACTGTCTATGGTTTAAGTAAAATACTAAAAATGGAATGATCTCCTTTCTTAAGCATAGATTATTGAAAAATCAACATGGTTTCAGAGCATAGGTATTGAAGAACCCATTGCACAAGCAATTTTCAGTCATCCTCCCTCTCCTGCAAAACCGTACGACCGTCCTAGGGTTTTTAGAAATTTTGTACAGCCTACCTTTCTGAGAAGTTTTAGCACTTGTCACTTGGACGTTGGAGCTAAAAAGAGAATAGGAGTGTATGAACACATTTAGAGCACCTCCAACAAGCTTCATATTACATTTCCATGCATTTTGACTTTTTGGCCCTAGGGTTTCACTCATTTCTATAGAAATATCAGAATTAGAGTTTATTCAACTCTTTGAAGGAGCTTTTTAGATCACTAGTTTTATCCTATATTTCAAAGGATTATTGTTGGCAGTCATAAGTCCAAAAAATCCTAAAATTGCTAGCCTATCCTAGCCGTTAGGTTTTCTAATCCAGTTGACAAGGGTTTGTGAAGAATCTAAAATTATGATGAACAAAATCATTATGGAAGACAAGCTTGATGGATCAAGCAAACTCAGTTTTTGGAAGCCAAGAGTTCAAGGAAATGAAGACATCAACATCTCATCACTCTCAGGTATGGTCCCTACCAATGATAATACTTGGTTAATTGAGAGTGGTTCCTCCAGGCACATGACCGGTTTTAGAGATCACCTAACAAATTTTGTTGAGAAAGCGACACATCTATATGTTGTCCTTGGAGATGATGCCAGATATAATGTGAAAGGGGTTGGAACTTCTACCTTCCAACTAGATTCAGATATGCAACTTCATCTAAGAGAATTACTATATGTACTTGAATGAAGAGGAACTGTGTCTCCATTTCTTCCTTGGAAGACAAAGGCTACAAGGTCACCTTCTCAGAAAGAAGAGTTCTTGCATGGCAAAAAGATTCACATACAAATTTTGCCAAGGTAATTGGTGTCCGAGAAAAAATCTTGTACGGATTAACTATCAGACAAGTCCAGGCCCTATCAACACTATCATCTTGAGTGAGCTATGGCATAGAATCATAGATGATTTTAGGAGCTAAATTTCGCAAATGGGCTAATTTTTCATGGTTTTGCCAAAAAACAATTCATCAATTTCCATATTTTCTAAAAGCAATTAGCCCAAATTCCATAGAATAAAATTATTTTTTCTTAAAAATTACCAAAAAATTATAGAAACTATACAAAATCCTTAGAAATTTGAATATTTTTATCAAACTATCACTAAAAATTTTACATTTTGCATATTAAGGACTAGTAAGATTAGCCCAGGTTTCTACATTTTAATATAAATTTTCATCCTTAAAATTATCCCTGCATAGAATACTTGCTCACATTCATTATAGAGCTCTCCCAACTCTAGGTAAAATGGTAACAAGTCTTCCAAAAATATAGATTCAGCATAAAGGTGTTTGCAAAGGTTGTGCTCTTGGTAAGAATGTTAAAGGATCCTTCTTTAGCAGTGACAATAGATCCAAGGAAATATTGAACTTGATACATTCAGATGTGTGTGGGCCAATGACTGTTGCATCTCTGATTGGGTTCTTGTACTGTATACTCTTCATAGATGATCACTCTCGGAAAACTTGGATTTACTTCCTGAAGAACAAGGATGGATTCCTTGAAAAATTTCAAGAATTCAAAGCTCGGGTTGAGAACCTGATCGGAAGAAATATCAAGGTACTAAGATCAGATAATGGAGGAGAATACACCTCCAAAGATTTCAGAAACTTTTGTATTGAAGCAGGGATAAAGAGGGAGTTCACAATTCCTTACAACCCTCAGCAAAACGGGGTTGCAGAGAGAAAAAACAGAACCATCATCGAGGAAACCAAATAAATGATACATGATCAGAGTCTACCTATGACTCTATGGGAAGAAGCATGCATGACAATAGTGTATGTTGAAAACATGAGTCCTCATCATATCTTGAAGAACATTACTCCAGAAGAAGCCTTCACTGGAGTGAAGCTTGAGATTGGACACTTCAGAATATTTGGGTGTCCAGTATCTTTTCATGTACCCAAAGAGAAGAGATCCAACCTAGACCCTTCAAGGAGAAAGGGAACATTTGTAGCATACAGTGAATCCTCAAAGGAATATTGGATCTATGTTCTTGGTCAAAGATAGATTGAAATAAGAAAAGATGTTACTTTTGAAGAAGAGATAGCCTTACAAAGATCTAGAGAATCTCAGACGGAAATTGATAGTGAGACAATGCCTTCTCCCCCTTCAGCAACTCAGAGGGAGAAGACATTATTCCAGTTGATCCAGTTTCTCCAGTTGGGTGTGCCCAAAGGGGGAGAGATTATTCAAAGGAATATCAAAGGCATCCGGAGAGGGGGAGAAGATCCAAGGAGAGAACTACCCTTTTCCATTGACGTCAANCAAAGGGGGAGAGATTATTCAAAGGAATATCAAAGGCATCCGGAGAGGGGGAGCAGATCCAAGGAGAGAACTACCCTTTTCCATTGACGTCAAAGGGGGAGAGATAGTTACATTGATGTGGCAAGATGAACATTGATGAGGAGCGATGATCACAGAGGGAGCATGAACATTTCCATGTCTAAGTGTTTCCATCAATGATTGGTGTTGACATCAATGTTGGTGTTGCCGGCAATGCCAAAGGGGGAGATTGTTGTACTATGTTGTCATT
The DNA here is from genome assembly GCA_000966675.3 of Picea glauca. Classification (NCBI taxonomy): domain Eukaryota; kingdom Viridiplantae; phylum Streptophyta; class Pinopsida; order Pinales; family Pinaceae; genus Picea; species Picea glauca. The sequence goes on along the minus strand of JZKD02S1182274.1, from coordinate 7,221 downwards.
GATCTCAAAGGATTGATTTCAAAGGGTTGATGTCAAGTATTTTCATAGTGATGTGTTTGTATCATTGATATATTGATTATTGGTTATATGCTCATTGATGTAATTGTTGTCAAAGGGTTGATGTCAAGTGGTGTCATAATGATGTGTTGATATCAAAGGGACTTGTATAATTGATGTCGTGTCATGATTGATAGGAAGAACAAAATGGATAAACTCCAAAGTGGTCCCCTTATGGTGAAATCCCTCACAGGAAAACGCTCTTGGATAAAGTTCTCAAAGTGGTCCCCTTATGGTGAAATCCCTCACGAGAATAAGTTTTTTGAAGTCCAAATGGTTAGTTGGTTGAGTACCATAGTAGTGTGGTTAGGGAACCCAAGTTTGATTGAGGAATAATGTAATGAATATTAGTGAATTTGTAGGAGAAACTATTCCAAATGGATAGTATATGTCATTATGTTTCCAGTGATATGTGGAACATCACATAACTTTTCACGGTTAGAGAGTTATGGCCATGTGAAGTTGGAGAACCCTCATGAGTTATCTAGAAGCCCCTAGAAGATCAAAGAAGTCAAATTATTATAGAAGATCCTAGAAGAAGTTGACTAGTCAAAGTGGTTAGTTATGGGTTAAGTGGTTGCAATAAGAAAATAATTAAAAATAAATTAGTTGCAACTAGAAGTGGAGAGTTTACTATTTGTGCATAAAGTGGTTGTAAGTGGACAAAGTGTTTAGAAGTGGGTTATCCCCAAGAGAAGGAAGTTGGGTAAGTGGAGGTCAAAGTCTACCTATGACTCTATGGGCAGAAGCATGCATGATAGCAGTGTATGTTCAAAACAGGAGTCCTCATCAGATCTTGAAGAACATTGCTCCGAAAGAAGCCTTCACTGGAGTGAATCCTGATATTGGACACTTCTGAATATTTGGGTGTCAAGTATATTTTCATGTACCCAAAGAGAAGAGATCCAAGCTAGACCCTTCCGGGAGAAAGGGCACATTTGTAGGATATAGTGAATCCTCAAAGGCATATCAGATCTACATTCTTGGTCAAAGACAGAATGAAATAAGTAGAGATGTTACTTTTGAATAAGAGATAGCATTCCAAAGATCCATAGAATATCAGATGGAAATTGATAGTTAGACAATGCCTTCTCCCACTTCAGCAGTTCAGAGGGAGACAAACATTATTCCAGTTGATCTAGTTGATCTAGTTGTTCCATCCGATCCAGTTTCTCCAATTGACATGCCCAGAGATATTACAATGGGACATAAAAGGCCTTCTTGGGCCCGACAAACTCTACAGAAAGTAGAGGGACATATAGCCCCTCAAGGGACAACCAGAGAGAGAAAGAGACCAAAGAGATTCTCAAGCTACCTTTCATCCATCTGTCACATCATTGACTCTGAGACTTCCTGTCATGTAGAAGCTTCAGGTGAAAAAGTATGCCAAGATGCCATGACAGATGAATATCAGTCTATATTGAAAATTGATGTATGGCATATTGTTCTAAGACCAAAGGGAAAGTCTGTAGTGACTTCCAAATGGATTTATAAAATCAAGCATCCAGCTGACGGAAGCATCGAAAAATACAAAGAGATATTTGTAGCCAGAGGGTTCTCGCAAGTAGAGGGATTTGACTATGATGAGACTTTTGATCCAGTGGCCCGATACACTTCCATCCGTTCTATCATTGCACTAGCTACTTCCATGGGTTGTAAGCTACATCAGATGGTTGTAAAGACACCCTTTCTCAATGGTGAAATTGAGTAAGAATTTTATATCGAGCAGACAGAAGGATTCCTTATACACAACGAAAAATCTCATATGTGCAGGTTGAAGAAAGCCCTGTAAGGATTAAAGCAAGCACCATGTGCTTGGTACGAGAAAATGGATGGATTCCTCATGAGTTTGGGCTTCAGTAAGAGTGTTGTCGATCCAAACCTATATTATCACATTGATGGTGACTGCTTGGTCTTGGTATTATATGTGGATGACCTTTTCCTCACCAATTCAGAGAGACTCATCATTAAATGAAAGCAAGCATTGACTTCTAAATTTGAGATGAAGGATTTAGGCTTGATGCATTACTTCTTGGGACTAGAAGTATGGCAGGGGACAGATGAGATTTTCCTAAGTCAAGGAAAGTATACTGTGGATATATTGAAAAATTTTGGTATGACGGAATGCAAATCCATGCTTACACCAATGGTGATGGATTTGAAGAAGATGAGTGATGTTGATTCAGGAGAGATTGATCCACACTTATAAAGACAGTTGATTGGATCACTAATATATTTGGTTAACACCAGACCAGATATATGTTATACAGTGAATGTTCTTAGCCAATTCATGATCCAAACGAGACAGATTCACTGGATAGTAGAAAAACATGTATTGATATACCTACGAGGCACAATTTCTTATGGCCTAAGATATGCCTCCATTGTAGACTTGAGCCTGCAAGGATATGCCAATGCAGATTGGGCATGGAGAGCAGTGGACCAAAAGAGCACCTTTGAATGTTGCTTTACTTTAGGGTCTAATGTTGCTTTACTTTAGGGTCTACCATGGTTTCTTGGTAGAGTAGGAAACAGATCTCTGTGGCATTGAGTATCGCAGAGCCAGAATACATTGCAATGATTGTGGCAGTGCGTGAAGCAGTGTGACTTTGCAAACTTCTGATTGATTAATTCGATAATGAGATGGATCCTACTATTATTCATTGTGATAACCAGATCTATGAGAATATCTCTGAGACATCGAGATAAAATATCACTATAGAAAAGAAATGGTGCAGAGGAACACAATACACGTGCAGTACCTTCCTACCCATGATCAGATTGTAGATACCTTCACCAAACCTATTTCCAAGACGAAGTCTGAGTACTTTTGTGAGAGACTTGTCCTGGTGGAGAATTCCTCCCTAGCTGAGAGGGAGTGTTGATTATTACAGTTGCGTGAGACATCCTCCAGGACACAGACCTGAGAGAGATCCCATGAGTTGGGCATACCCATGAGATGGGTGTGTGGTTCCTATCTGAGACATAAATGAAATGTTATGTTAGCCTCCTCTATGCAGAGAGTTGAGATGATACTACAGATGATTCTCCTATGTAACACAGTGAGAAAGAAGATATTTTGAGTTGGACGTTCATGTGGTTGAGCACATGTGAACATGTGGAAAATCCCATGAGTTGGGTGCATCGTCTTGAGACAGAGATGAAATAATGTATTATCCTCCTCTGAGAAGAGAGTTGAGATGACATAATATTTCAGATTATTCTCTTGTGTAGTGCAGTGAGAAAGAAGACATGTTGAGTTGGGCATGCATGTGGTTGAGCACAGGTGAACATGATCCTAGTGGTTGAGCACTAGTGAGTGTGGTTCTCGTGTGAGACGCAGTGATATAGATATGTGGACATCCATGTGGATGAGAAAAAAAGGATTTTCCCCTAGTGGCTAAGCACTAGTGGGTGTGTGAGATCCCTTGCTATATTGTTCAAGAGTTAGACTTACATGTAACCCTATTTGTGATGTAAAGGGTACAGGTCAACCCAACCATAAAGTGAAAGATAATTAATATGGTAATTATTAATTATATTGTTATTTATTGAGGTCTTCCATGTTGTGACAATAGACACCATTGTTGATAGGTTTAGCCTAATATAAGTAAAGGTAAATTCCCCATTAAGGAATCATAACATAAGTGTGAGTTTGGAAATTTCAGCAAGTACTCACTTTTTAGGAAAAGAGCGCACCTCTCTCAGAAACTAGTATTTTAGGGTTTGTGAGCACCCTTTTGTGTGAAAGTATTTTATGGTGGTGGAGGTATTTCTATTGAAGAATATAGAAAAGTATTGGCTGGGTTTTCTTCCCTTGTTGAGAAGGGTTTCCCAAGATACTTCTTGTGTACTTGTGCATGGTGTTTCTTCTTGTGATCTTGGTTGCTACAACGAATTGTCTATCATTTAAGTAAATACTAAAAATGGAATGAACTTCATGCTTAAGCCTATATTATTGAAAAACCAACATGATTTCAAAGAATAGGTCTTGAAGAACCCAGTGTACAAGCAATTTTCAGTCATCCTCTCTCTCATGCAAAACCGTACGACCCTCCTAGGGTTTCCAAAAATTATGTATGGCCTACCTTTCTAAGAAGTTTCAACACTTCTCACTTGGAAATTGGGGCTATAAAGAGAATAGGAGTGTACGATCTCCTTCAGCACACCTCTAGCAAGCTTCAGATTTCATTTCTGAGAATTTTTACTTTTTGGCCCTAGGGTTTCTAGGGTTTCGCTTCTGCAGAAATCTTAGAATTAGGGTTTTTGCAACTCTTTGAAGGAGCTCTTCAACTTGACAGTGTTCTCCTATATTTCAAAGGCTTATTGTTGGAATTCATAAGTCCAACAAAACCTAAAAGTGCTAGCCTATCCTAGCCGTTGGGTTTTCTATCCCAGTTGACAAGGGTTTGTGAAGAATCTAAAATTATGATGAACATAATCATTATGGAAGACACGCTTGATGGATCAAACAAACTCAGTTCTTGGAAGCCAAGACTTCAAGGAGAGGAATACATCAACATATCAACACTCTTAGGTATGGTCCCTACCAATGATAATACTCGGTTAATTGACAGTGGTGCCTTCAGCCATATGACTGGTTTTAGAGGTCACCTAACAAATTTTGTTGAGAAAGAGACACATCTACATGTTGTCCTTGGAGATGATGCCAAATATAATGTGAAAGGGGTTGGAAATTCTACCTTCCAACTAGATTCATATATGCAGCTTCAACTAAGATAAGTATTATATGTACCTGGAATGAAGAGGAACCTTGTCTCCATTTCTTCCTTGGAAGACAAAGGCTACAAGGTTACCTTCTTAGAAGGAAGAGTTCTTGCATGGCACAAAGGTTCACATATAAATTAGACCAAGGTAATTGGTGTCCGAGAAAAAAGATTGTACATATTAACTATCAGACCAGTCCAGGCTTTATCGACACTATCATCTTGAGTGAGCTATGGCATAGAAGACTTGCTCACATTCATTATAGAGCTCTCCCAGCTCTAGGGAAAATGGTAACAGGTATTCCAGAGGTACAGATTCAACATAAAGGTGTTTGCAAAGGTTTTTCTCTTGGAAAGAATGTGAAAGGATCCTTCTTGAGATGTGAAAATAGATCCAAGGAAATCTTGGACTTGATACATTCAGATGTGTGTGGGCCAATGATTGTTTCATCTCTGAATGGGTACTTTTACTATGTACTCTTCATAGATGATCACTCTTGAAAAACCTGGATTTACTTCTTGAAGAACAAATATGGAGTCCTTGCAAAATTTCAAGAATTCAAAGCTCAAGTTGAGAACCAAACCGGAAGAAAGATCAAGGTACTAAGATCAGATAATGGAGGAGAATACACCTCCAAAGATTTCAACAACTTTTGTATTGAAGCAGGGATCAAGAGGGAGTTCATAGTTCCTTACAACCCTCAACAAAACAGGGTTGCAGAGAGGAAAAAAAGAACTATCATAAAGGCAACCAAAGTAATGATACATGATCAGAGTCTACATCTGACTCTATGGGAAGAAGCATGCATGACAATGTTGTATGTTCAAAACAATATTCCTCATCAGATCTTGAAGAACATTACTCTAGAAGAATCCTTCAATAGAGTGAAGCCTGATATTGGACACTTTAGAATATTTGGGTGTCCAGTATATTTCCATGTACCCAAAGAGAAAAGATCCAAGCTACACCCTTCAGGAAGAAAGGTTACAATTGTAGTATACAGTGAATCCTCAAAGGCATTTTGGATCTACATTCCTGGTCAAAGACATGTTAAAATACGCAGAGAAGTTACTTTTGAAGAAGAGATGACCTTCCAAAGATCTAGACAATATCAGATGGAAATTCATAGTGAGACAATGCCTTCTCCCCCTTCAGCAGTTCAGAGGGAGACAAACATTATTCCAGTTGATCTAGTTTCTTCACTTGGGTGTGCCCAAAGGGGGAGAGATTATTCAAAGGAAGATCAAAGGAATCCAGAGAGGAGGAGGAGCCCCAAGGAGAGAACTACACTTTTCCATTGATGTCATAGGGGGAGAGATAGTTACATTGATGTGGCAAGATGAACATTGATGAGGAGCGATGATCACAGAGGGAGCATGAGCATTTCCATGTCCAAGTGTTGCCATCAATTCCAAAGGGGGAGATTGTTGTACTATGTTGTCATTGATCTCAAAAGGTTTATGTCAAGTATTTTCATAGTGATGTGTTTGTGTCATTGATATATTGATTATTGGTTATATCTTCATTGATGTAATTGTTGTCAAAGATTTGATTTCAAGTGGTGTCATAATGATGTGTTGATATTAAAGGGAGTTGTGTCATTGATTTCATGTCATGGCTGATAGGAAGAACCAAATGGATAAACTCCAAAGTGGTCCCCTTATGGTGAAATCCCTCATGGGAATATGCTCTTGAATAAAGTTCTCAAAGTGGTCCCCTTATGGTGAAATCCCTCATGGGAAGATGCTTTGTGAAGTCCAAATGGTTAGGTGGTTGAGAAGCCCAGTATTGTGGTTAGGGAACCCAAGTTTGATTGAGGAATAATGTAATAAAGATTAGTGAATTTGTAGGAGAAAATATTCCAAATGGATAGGATATGTCATTATGTTTCCAATTATATGTGGAACGTCACATAACTCCTCACGGTTAGAGAGTTATGACCATGTGAAGTTGGAGAACCCACATAAGTTATCTAGAAACCTCTAGAAGGTCAAAGAAGTCAAATTATTCTAGAAGCTCCTAGAAGAAGTTGAGCCTTCAAAGTGGTTAGTCATGGGTTAAGTGGTTGCAGTAAGAAAATAATTAAAAATAAATTAGTTTCAACTAGAAGTGGAGAGTTTACTATTTGTGAATAAAGTGATTGTAAGTGGACAAAGTGGATAGAAGTGGGTTAGCCCCAAAAAAAGGAAGTTGGGTAAGTGGAGGTCAAAGTCTACCTATGACTCTATGGGCAGAAGCATGCATGATAGCAATGTATGTTCAAAACAGGAGTCCTCATCAGATCTTTAAGAACATTACTCCAAAAGAAGCCTTCATCGGAGTGAAGCCTGAGATTGGACACTTCATAATATTTGGGTGTCCAGTATATTTTCATGTACCCAAAGAGAAGAGATCCAAGCTAGACCCTTCAGGGAGAAAGGGCACATTTGTAGGATA
>JZKD02S1182252.1:1743-12656 GCA_000966675.3 Picea glauca | reverse complement strand
TGAAATGCCCCAACCTGTTGCTCCTCGTAGTACGCCGGTAGATATTTCCTCCTGAACCTTTCCTCGAAAAGTTCCCAAGATACTATGTCTGGGGTAAGGTGCAGTTGTCTTTCCAAGTTACCCCACCAGTTCAGGGCGTTGTCCCTTAACTGAAAAATGGCGATCTTCGCCTTTGAGTTGGACGCATAGTCCCTTAAGGCAAAACACCTGGTCATGCCTTCCAAACATGCTTCCGCGCGTTCACTGGCATGACCTCCGACAAACTCCAGAAGTTTGATCTTTTGCAACTCTCGCGTGATGTCTTCAGGTGGAGGTCCTCCCCCTGAATCTCTTGACACTTCTGGATTACCCATTCCAAACGGTGGAGGTTCCACTTCAGTCCCTGCCAGTTGTCTCCCTTTTAAAGTCTCGTTGATGGCTTCCAACGAGCGCAGTATGAGGGCTAATTTGGGCAATGGTGGTGGTGGCGCTGGCAGTGCTTGCGACGACGCTCCCCTGCCTCGACTCCCTCGAGTCCTGACCATCCTGTGTGCTTTGACCTGCATCAACCAAAGTTGTTAGGGTGAGTTCCGGGATGTCTCAAATTGGTGCTACTCAAACTAGAAACAGGGTTAGGCGTAAGTTTTCTTTACTTGTCTGTAAACAGACGTTACTCCATCAGGGGATTGGCTAGGTTAGGGTTAGGTTTAAGCATCTAAGCTTCGTTTCTTCGCCCCTACGAAAATAACTATTGGTTCCTTTGCCTTGTGGCTATGCTAGCTTTTCGCCTTACTCGCCACTTCCTAGGCTTACGCTCCTTATGAATATGCCGCCTCGTTCCCGCTTGTCCTAGTTTAAATAGGATTAAACTGCGACAACTTGAATAATTGTCCACAACTACCAGCCATGTTTCGGCGTTCACCAGCGCTATGTACCTTTCGACGTTAGTGTTCTTCTTAAGACGCTGTGTTGAGCACATACCTCTCTTTGTGGGCTCCTCCATTTACGTCTTTGGCGCTTGATAGCTTGGCATGTGACCTGTATGGTTCTAAAAGGCGCTTGGTAGCTTGGCATGTGGCCTTGGGTATGACAGTTAAAGTATTTAAATGTTAAATTAATTGTAAAAGAAACAACGCATGGCGCGTTGGTAGGGAGGATTTTGTAAAGACTTAACCGGTGGGGAGGTCCGAGGTTCAAATCTCCCGGACTCCATTTAAATTTATACTTAGCCTTATTTTATTCGAACTTAACTAATATTTTAATAATCTTTTAATAAAATTACTAAAGTAAATTAGTTTAATTATTAATGCAAAGTTAAACTATATTAATTAAACTTTATTAATTTAACAAGTATACTTTATTATTTATATATTATATATATTTTTTAATAATTACGCTAGTGTAAATTCAAATTATAACACTAAAATTTAAAATAATAAAAAAAAAGAAATTTAATTATTCGGAATGAAAATTTAATTATTAAATAAAAAGCATTATTTGGCAGCCTTTAAGGTCGGGCTCAACATGAGGCCCACGTGCCCGGCCTCCGGCTCCCAGTATCAAACACCTAAGTAACCTCTCTGCCACGCCAAATTTGACGAATTTAATTGCAAAATTTTGAATACCTGCGTTTGCGTAGTTTTACAAGCAAATCGAATGTGTAGGGGTTCAATTCCTCCATAATACACAGGCGTTGGTTATTTTGTTGTTTCTGAGTGAGTTCGTGGGAGCCATTGACAGCTATTTCCACTGTGTTGTCACGATACCTCGCCCCAGCCACCTTTTTCGCCCTTCAGGTTTTTCTGTTCTGTTTTTGCGTCTCTTTATAGAATGGAGTTGAATTGGGTTTTATAAAAGTTCAGTGGTGAAGTCAATGTTTATAGTTGGAACTCTCCAAATTTTGCAGGCCTTCATGCCAGTTCCTGCACATTTTTCAGAGGCGGAAAGGACTTATTATGTATGAGAACATTGAGGGTAAGTAGACGAGAGCAGAGAGGAGGGGTAACTATAACTTATCATCGTGCAAACATTTGCCGCGCTTGACCTGCATTTGGCATGACAATGGATTTTTCACAGCATGAATAGGAGGAACCGCTGAAACCGAATTTTTTCCGCTCTATTGCTGCATTCTGAGTAAATTCTATTGTTTGGGCAGGGAGGAAGGACTTCTTCACCTCAGGAAGTGCATTTTCATTCAAAACTATTTACCTCAGGAATTGCATTTTTGTTCATTTACTTGCAGTAAGGTTACATTCACTCTTTGACCTGTATATATATAGTAGATTAAAAGAAGAGTAGAGTTGTTTTCAAAATTCTATACACCAGTACTTATTTTGAGCTCTACTATGCTTTCCAGTGTAATCTGTAAAATATATTTGTTCCTTTGACCTTTTAGCTTGTGATTTTCTCGCCCAAAGCTCAGTCTTAAACACTACACAGAAACAACACCCTGTTCTGAACCTTGTGTGTCAAGCTTTGAAAGGTATAAGCCGATAAATGATTCTTTTAAGTTTAACTAATGTTTAGAACATAGATTTTACTTTTTTCCTTCGGAGGTCGGAAGCAGTAAAAAAAAGAATCACCACCAAGGTCGGAAATAGTATAAAAGAATCACCACCATAACCTTTAGCATGCAAGCATTCACCACCCCCGGGCTTTGGATTACTAAAACTCTGCAACCTGGCATGCACTCGCAGTCTTGGTAAATATCAAGCCACAAAAGTGCATGGAGCTTAGATACATTCATTGAAGATAGCTATAATATTTTTTTCCACCAGGCAAGAAGCCTCAATATTAATAGAAGATTTATTATTGTTTGAGCTAGTAACACCATTAAAATCTAATAAGCAAGTGGTATATCAATATGGGATATACTCCATCTAAAGAGATAAAATCATGGTTAATCAGGGTTAGTTTTAAAATTTCTGTGAAAAGAGATAAAATCATGGTTAATTTTAAAATTTCTGTGAAAACTAATAACTTCACTTAAAGAACTGCAATCTTTCTGATCAATCTCATTGTACAACAATCACAGCTTGCATGTCATGAGCTCCATAAGATTCTGGGTGAAAAAGGAGAAAGCTTCGAGTTTTACGTTATAGGACTTCAAGAAGTTCCCAACTTGGATGTCGTCTTTGTGAAAGCGGGAGTGGCAGCCCTCATATTTGGGCCGAAGAAGCTCCCAGAAATTGGAAAAATCCTTGGCAAAACCGTGAAGAGCTTTTCAAGAGGTTCCTATTCCTATTTATCTTCTCTTTTCTTATTTATTTTTATTTATTTTTAGAGCGATTTACCACAGTTAGGGTTTCTCCAAAACTGTGCAGAACACACAGTTAGGGTGTGGGTGATTGAGATTAGAAATAGAGGTCCTTTGGCATTGTTTGAGACGCTCATGACGCGGACTTTCACTTTGCAATGATAAGGATATATTAATTGGCAATGATAAGGATATGCTCTATCCGCCATAGCATTGTGTTGATCAATCCTCTCCTGTTCCTCTACGTCTTTGACAGTACTGAACATCGTAACCCTCATATCAGACATTGTCCCCCTCACGGGCTTCCCCACAACAGCCCCTTTTCGGGCATGAGGGCTGTAGGGGCCATATTTATACCAGTCAAGCGGATGCCTCAGAGAGGGTTCATTCGGCTCCTTGAAGCGCACGGTCCTCTTGTACCACAGCCCGATCATTTGCAGTTCCTCTTCTGTGAATTCCTCCTTCTGATCTTCACCGAAGAGAAACCTATAAAGCTCGCTTCCAGAACTTGGATATAGGGTTTACTCTTGTGGTAAAATTCTTATTTCACCGAAAATATAGAGAATTTGCTGCTTATTTGCAATTTTTGCTACAATTTTTTTTTATTATTTAGCTGAAGATACGTAGGAGTAGCTGCTTATATACAATTTTTGCTGTGAAATTATTTTTATTTAACTGAAATATAGCGTACTTGTTGCTTATTTGTAATATTCTCTTATAAAATTATGTTTACTTAGTAGATAATATGGAGTGCTGATGAGATTCGAAAACACAGGGATGCAAGCGTACAGATTCTTCGAATGGGCCGGAAAACAACAGGATTACAGTTTATAACTGATTGTATGAGATTGTAGTGGTCACTAGGTAAGAAAATATTTACAGTTTATCAATACTCCTTTTTTTTTTGTTTGCAGGTTAAGCGGAGGGGAATTTGAGCTGGGAACGTGGCCCTTAAGGCTCCAGTGTTTCAACTACAGCTCTGATACCAAATGTAATGGCTGGATTTACATTTTACATCAATTTATTTTGATAAACTAAGACAGAAATTCAATAACAAGAAATTTTATAACCGTAACTTCCGTAACTCAATTTTTACTATGAATAATAAAAAAAAATTCTTTAACATAATACAACAACGCATAAATCTTAGAGAAATACCTTAATTCTGATGCTAATAATCCTTCCTGTTGTCCGCATCAGCTTGCTTCTTTCCTGCTTCTTTAGAACATTAGCCAAAACTGACCTCCCTGCCAACTAGTTAGCTCCTAGCCCTAGGATATCTACGGATATCCTAGCCCTCCGTGCCCAAAACCCCCAGCAACCCCGGTCCACTGTGTCAATGCCAATCACAAAATTCCTCCCTCTCTGCAATACTCAGAGCTCCCTAAAATCCATGGCCAACTCCCCCCGTAGAATGATCCTTCCCCCCCAACTCCTTTCCTTCCTTATCCCTCCTTCACCGACACTCCTCCCCCATTAACTCCCTACCTAACTCCTTTATTACCCCTTATCCTCCCGCCGTTAATACCCTTATCCCTCCTTTATTACTTATCCTCATGTATTTAATATGTTATCCCTTGTGGGATATGTAACCTAATTTAATATTATATCTTATTATCCACTGTTTATTTAATACTTTTATTAATTAATTAATTAATTAATAATTAAATTAATCATTAACCATCATGAACAACTATTTAATAATAATCAATTAGAAATGTTATTTTAAGACATAAATATAGTTTAGCTAATCTTTTAGGATTATATTATTAAATTAATTATACTTAATAATCAAGGGTCGTTACACCTAGTCTTATTGACCCTACTGAGAAGGTGGTTCAACTTCGTGTTTAAGAGCTTGGAAGACACAACACACATTTTAGACATGTTATGGGACTTTGAGGGTGGTAGTCTAATGTTGAAGAGGTGTCATATTATATTCGACCCATCGACTAAATACTTTAGCTATCACCACCTTTGGGTCCTTCTCCTGGGCCTACCTCTCTAGTTGTGGAATGTCAAAACCTTGGAGGTGATTGGAAATGTTTTAGGTCATTTTATAAAGGTTAATGAAATAGCATTACAATCACAGGACAAGAGGATGGAAAAGGTATTGGTGGAAGTGGACATCCATGCAGGACTTCTGGAAACACTTGAAATAGAGTGGAGGGGTCACCTACTTGTTCAAAAATTGGACTATTTGGGTATCCCATTTCGTTGTACGCTCTATAGGAGAACAGGACACCTATGGAAGGATTTTCAACAAGTTTACGAGGCTTCGGTTGAGGAGGACTCCTCCAAGGACTTTCCATCTAACTATTACACCTCGGTGATGGACTGTCAATAGCTGGGGGATTTTTCTGGTGCGAGGGAAACATAAATTCCAGAATCTGGATTCCACCTTCATAGGTAAGCTAAAACACTTATGTCCATCTCTGTATTTTACCTAATATGTGTGGGAAAGAGACCATCTATATAGTTTTTTCCATTCGGATATGTTACACTCATCGATGACTATTAAGGGAAATGAATTTGAGACTATACCAAAGAATTTAGACTCGGTTGTTGTTCGGAAGGAGCCCTTACCTGTGATTGTAACCACTCAAGAGATGAGTACAAATGAATTACCTGATATTTTGACGGTGGAAGATTCTAACATTGTCCCAGGTTATGGAGAACCTATCTCTAGTGACCACTCCTTGGATAGGTTGATTATGACTCTGGTTCCTACTTTCAGAGAGGCTTCTAGCCCCATTCCAATTCTGACCTATTTGGGGAAGGAAGTTGTGGTTAGAGATGGTTCTAGTGGAGATTCTAGGGAACCTTCTTGTGATGGGGATTCTATAGGAAAATACCTTGCATGGTCGTGGGGATTGGGGTATGAATTATCACCTATCAAAACAATAAGTGCCCACAAAAAGACAGGGACCAACATTTCATTTTTGGCAAACCAACTTTCTTCCAACATTGATCAGGAGGCACTTAGAGGCATGAAATCCCTTGCAAGGGATAAATCATGATCCTCCTCTCTCAATATCATAGGGGTAGGAGGACCTCTAAAAGTCGCCTCCCTTCATAGACTTATCTCTAAAACTTTACCTAATATAATTTTCCTACAAGAGACTTTGGTGGCCAAGGAGAAGGAAAGAAATTTATGTACGCTCTCAAGATGGAGTGGATGAATTGTGTTGTTAGTTCTGTGGGGAAGTCGGGTGGTCTCCTGGTGTCTTGGGATCCCAAATTATTTTATTTAGTGCATGTCCTAAACTGCAGTGGTATTTTTTTTCAGGTTCCATCTTAGTGGACAAAAGGAAGATCTCCCTTATGAATGTTTACGGCCCTTGTATAGATCATAAGCTATTTTGGGAAAAAGTGGATGGTAGGGGATTGTTAGATCATGGTGATCTGATAATGGCTGGGGATGTGAATTTTACGATAAATTCATAAGAGGTATGGGGTGCTATAGTTTTGTTAGATTCTTTGGAGGTCTTTTTTAAGGAATTATTTTTAAAAAATAAGTTAGTTGATGTCGCCCCTGCTGAGGTGGTTCCTACGTGGCGTAATGGTAGATCTGGAGATGATGGAATTGCTAAAAGACTCAACATAATATGTGTTGTGGAGTATCTTATTACGTCATTGATGAGATACAGGTCATGGGTGGAATATCCTTATATTTCAAATCATGCACCAATCTTACTTCAATTGGGAAATGGGTTGTCAAAGGTTGCACACCTTTCAAGTTAAATCCATCCTGGTTGCACGAAGAATATTTTGTGTCTATGGTCCGAGAAGTGTGGAACGATATTCAATTACAATAAGTTATGGGAGCGCAAAGGAGATTAGTTGGGAATCTTTTACATCTAAAAAATCAGGTTAAGACCTCGTCCAAAGAAAAATGCTTACAGGATAAGATAGAATTGGATAAGCTTGAAGTAGAATTAGTTGCTCACTATAATCAGAAGACCCAAGGAATCTATAGTGCATAATCTGAAAAACATTTGATGTTTTTAGAGATTGAGCGCAAAAAACTTATGTTGGATGAGGAAGAGCGATGGCAACAAAAGAGCAGGGCCATTTGGATAAAAAGTGGAGATAAGAATACAAAATTCTTCCATTGTTTTGCAAGTTGGGTTCATAAACACATCTAAGAGATAAAGGATGATGTTGGTTGGGTTCATAAAGGTTGGGAGGCCTTAAAGGATGAAGAAGAAAACTTCTTTAAATCGTTCTTTCAAGATACATGACATAATCACTTTGGGGAACAAGTAGCTATAGTAAGGTTTTTTCCAAGATTAGTTTTGGAGGAAGAAGTTGTAATTCTTGAAAAGCCTTGTTCCAGTGAGGAAATTCTAGAGGTTCTAAAAGGTTTTTCAAATGACAAAAGCCCAGGGCCAAATGGATGGACTGTCGAAATTTTTCTTACACTTTTTCGAGTTGGTTGGGCAGGACTTGCTTGATGTTCTGGAGGAGACAAGACTCGGAGGTGAGGTAATCAGACTGATCAATTCAACCTTCATAGCATTGATTATGAAAGTTAACAGTCCCATTTCTTTCAATGATTTTCGTCCAATTGCTCTGTGCAATTTATTTTATAAGATTATTGCAAAATTTATAGCTAGTAGAATCAGGCCTATTCTCTCCCGCACTTTGTCTAAGGAACATCTCCGTTTTCTGAAGGGAAGATAGATATTAGATTCTATAGGCATTGCACATGAGTGTATGCACAGTATAAAGGAAAAAAACTACAAGAAATTATTTTGAAGCTAGATCTAAAAAAGGTCTATGACTGCACAAATTGGGATTTTTTGAGGTTAACTCTTCTTCAATGTGGTTTTTGACTTCTTACCACAAATTGGATCATGGGTTGTGTATCCTCTACATCTTATGCCTTTCTGATTAATGGTGAGGCAACAAAGTTATTCCAAAGTGGTAGAGGGCTAAGACATGGTTGTCCATTGTCACCTCTCTTGTTTATTCTTGTGATGGAAGGTCTTAGTCTTTCCCTAAAAAAAGGACAAGCAGAAGGAAAGATGACAGGGATAAAGGTTTCTAGGATATTTAAGATCCTTCATTTGCTCTTTGTGGATGACATTCTAATAATGTCAAAAGCCTCGATCATAGAATGGCATGAAATCAATCAAATCCTTAATGTTTTTTATTGTGTGATAGGTCTGATGATAAATGTCCAAAAGTCTTCTTTTCTCCACTTCGAAATTCAGCAGGACACTCTAGAAGCTTTAAAAGCCTTATTTCATTACAACTTCATTGACCTTTCAGAAGGATTTAAATACTTGGGATTCTTTTTAAAACCTTATAGCTACAAGTCGAAGGATTATTAGTGGCTCATCACAAAGTTCGGGAATCAGATAAGTTACTGGTGCAATCAGTGGCTATCACTAGGGGGTCGATATGTGTTGATAAAAGATGTTTTAGAGAGTCATCTAGTCTATTGGATGGCTTTGGCTCATATTCCGGCTATAGTTCTAAATCACATCTACAAACCGGTATTCTCCTTTCTTTGGTCAGGAAGCAAGCAAAAGTAGAGCTACCATTTATGCAGATGGGAGACCATTATGAAGCCAAAAAAATATGGAGGGAGGGGGTTGAGAAATATTTTTTGTTTCTATAGAGCTTTGGTGACTAATACTTTGTGGAGAGGCTTGATGAAGAATGGTATTTGGCATCGGGTGATAAAGGATAAGTACTTACCTCATGGATCTGTGACGACTTGGCTGAGATCGGTGTCTTCTGTTATGTCCCAAGGATCCTAAACTTGGAAAAATATACTTAATACATTACCTCTGGTCTTACATTGGCTTTCCTGGAAACCGGGATCGGGAGACTCCATAATAATCGGGAAGGATGAAATTCTGGGCATGGGAAAGGAATCCATATTGTCCAATGAGTTGTTCTATTTACTTAATCAAAAAAATGTATACTTTCTTTATCAAGCAAGACGACTTCCTCCTCGGGGCACGATTTGCTCAAACTAGTTAGACGGTACAGATTTGGGGTTGGAGGGTGATTTAGCTGCAGAATGGGAGAAGTACAGAAGAAACCTGATCAGATCAGGGATTCATCTCACTAAAAGATCGGATGAATTAAAATGGACAGGTAGTAATAATCCAGGCTAGCTCACAGTAAAAAATGTGTATAATGCCCTTGCTTCAAAACTTTGGCAAAATAAAATTGGTGGCTAGAGGAAAAAACTGTGGAGTTGGGACTGTCCACAAAAGATCAAGTGTTTCGCCTGGCTAGTGGTTGAAAATAAAATTCTTACTTGGAAAAATTTACAAAAAAGAGGTTGGATGGGGCCAGGTATTTGCCATCTTTGGAAAGGTAAGAGGGAAACTGGTAAACACCTCTTTGTTAACTGTCCATTCACTATTTCAGTTTGGGAAAGAATCAAAATTGTTCTCAAGTTCTCTTCGGGATGGAATGGTTCAAAGGTGAGTGAGTGCTTTGAAAAATGGGCTAATCGAAATTTTAATTTTCCAACATTGCCAACCTATACTTGTTGGTTCATTTGGATTGAACGAAACTTGGCTATCTTTGAGTCAGGGACTCCCTCCATTCAGAAGATATCATTTCTTTCTTTAGGAGCGGTGGGCAATCACAAGAAAAGGAAAAAGTTTATCTTCCTAGACGTTCAATCTTTGCAATTCTTGAAGATAGAATCATTGGGTGGTTTGATGGGGCAACTCAGTAGAATGGAGAACAAAGTGGTGCAGGAGAGTCATAAAGATAAACGATCAAACAACTTATAAATGGACTTTAAATTGTGGTAGAGGAACAAATACTAGAGCAGAACTTATGGGAGTTTGGGCATCTATAACACTGGCATCTAGGCTTTCAATTACATATCTTCTTGTTCTAAGGGACTCAAAAATAGTCATTGATTGGCTAAATAGGAAAGGTGCATTACAGGTTGTTACTATAGACTATTGGAAGGATAGGATTATTGAGCTCCTCAAGTGCTTTACAAACATATCCTTTTCTTGTGTATATAGAGATGAGAATCAAGAGGCGGATAGGTTATCAAAATAGGCCCTTATAAAACATCCATGGAGCATAGCATATAATCATTGGGAAGGAGGCCATGAGGGCCCGACTTTGTTCTTAAAGATGTTTTAGTAGTCTTCAGGGGGAGATTATATATTTTGGTTTCTAGTTAAAGATGGGTGGTCCCATAATTACAACCTTCAACTATGTATGAAAGTCTCATTACTTTTTGAAAAGTGTATATTTTGGACCTTTAGGAAAAGTCGTCAGTATTGTAAGGAAATTGAAAAAATTCTATGTGTTTTTGTTTTTGGATTGGTCCATGAAAACAAAAGGTTTTATAGATGATGTAATGTCTATCATGAGAATAGATTATATTTTCTATTTAAATATATTGTGAAATTTTATATGGAAAAAAAGGTTTCATAGCATATAGAATCACACTTTTATGTAGGACAAAGTTTAAAATTTATGATCAAAATCAAGCTCAGGTTAAAAATAGAAAAATAATATATATGTGTGTGGGGGGAGGGGGTGTGATATGCCCTATTGGCTATTTAAAGAAACACTTTAGAATCAAATGAGATTCTTCTTAGTCTATAGTTAGGTATCATAGCATATAGTTTGGTGTTAGAAGTTTATGTTTAAAATATTTTATTTTGCTATGTTAAAATTA